>JAAAYG020048694.1:0-33559 GCA_009936455.2 Tomocerus minor
CTAGGCAGTTTGGCATTATTGTGCAGGGATGAAGGTGGAAAAGGAGAAAATAAGTTTTTTTTTCTGGGTTGATCTGCATAATGCATAAGTTGTACATGTTGCGTTTATTGTAAGGTGGTTAGCTACCTACCTGCATATGTGGAATAGAAGCATAAAGGGGGAATAATGTAGTTTATGGTAGGGAAGGAAAGTCCGGTTATTGTTGTAAAAAGAGAGGTATAGCTCGGCATAAGTGATGTTGATGTGCTAGAGCTAAGATATTTGAGTATCAGAGTCACCGGTGCTAAAACAGGATGCGATGGGATGAAATGCGACCCTGAGGAATGCCTTGCAATGTTCTCAGTTGTGTGGGACTATGGTGTAAATGATTTTTGTTATTGCTACGAAAGCTATCTGTCTAGTCTCCACTGACTGGTTGATGTATATGGTCGTAGTTACACTCATGATTTGTTTGTTTTTGCTTGGATGTTTGTTGTAGGTTAATGCGAGGTCGTCCCGAAGCCTCTTACCGCTGCCCAACTTTGTTATCGGACCAGCAGAGGAACCGGAAATGGACGGATCACTCTGCCACAGCCAGTCGCGTCCGGATCGATCCGAAAGTTTTGCTTTTTGTCGAGACGACATTCTCTCGACTGGGGAGAGACATTGCGGAACTGCTCGTCCATAATCGAATGAAGTAAGTCTCCCACTTGGTTTCCTTTATTCCTAGTTATAGAAACATTTTTACTGCCTATGACTCTGTGGCACTCAACTCTGAGTCAAGTCAACTGCCTATTACCTACTTCTAGAACACAGTGAGTGGCTAACACAGAACTAAAGTTTAAACTCTAGATTTCACGTTTTATGAACTGAAGTGAGTGCTTGTAGCTATAAAACTTTTAATGTGACAGATAGCAGCATTTTTTTCTCACTCTTCTCTCCGACATATCGGATGTGAGTTCATAAGTGGAACAGAAGGAACTTAAATGCATATCCGGCTACTCACAATAGATTTTTTTTAAAACTTTGCTATTCTATCCGACTACGTACATAAATATATGGGGAAACAAAAGATTAATTGTAAATCCTGAGTACTCAGCTCAGTTTATATATTGCTACGATGCTACGAGCAGTTTTCTAGATTGTAATTTACTGATTTCTCAACGATTACCAACTAACCGTGCGATTAGGAAAACTTTTGTCGTTTACTAAATGATAGGCTATAGACTCCTGTTTAACTCTACCTACAAAGTTATCGTAAGCTAACAGCTAGTTTTACTATAGGTAGAACCAAAGCTATTTATTGAATGTCTAATGTAATGGGACCTCCCAAATTCCCTGACAATATTTGTCCATTGTCTTATTAAGCCTGGAATCGCGCTACCGAGGGACTCATTCTCAACTTTTATTTCCCTGTTACGCTTGATGGTTATAGAAACTTTATTAATTTCACAAATTTCTTTTGGTGACAATTTAAAAAGTAAAATGCTCATTTTTTTCAAATAAAACGTGTTAAACACAAGTAATAACACTTTAAATTAAGCACAATAACTATTGATGGGCAATTATGGAATTCTCCTTATGTATCAAACTATCAATCGATGCTGTTTCGATTCTCTTCTCATGCAAATGAAATTCAGCTGTAGGTAATTCATCTTGTAGCAACACTGTAAATGTCATCACATCACATATCATTCAACTGTCTGTCATACTGTCATGGTTAAAATTACTTGAAAAATAAGACGAATTCGATGATGACAATAATTTAACGAAATTCAAACATTCTGTCGTATTCAGTATTCCATATTCCATCTATTGGATCATAAATCTTGTCGTATGAGAATGAGATAAAAAATCAAATCAAAAATCAATTTGTTATGTATAGGGCAAAATGATTGAATGTTAGGAGTCTAGAGTGAATTTCAATTTTAGTATATTGGATCAGACTATTATTGACACAGAAGTATTTTGTGAATATAATTGTAGTTCAGTTAGCTAGTAGCCACGTTAGTTTCCTTGTTTGTTCAACGTAGACCAGTGAATGTAGTATAAGTTTGAAAATAAGAGAATTATATATGTCATGCAAATAGCATTTCTGCATCACGTAGCAGTTCAGTGACAGATGAGTTCTCAATAACAAAGTATATGCACTATTTAATCTAACCATTTACGATAGCTATTTCTCAATGTCCAAATGTCAAATCTACAATCCTGAGCCAGTCTCATATACAGACAGCTATATTATTAAATTTGAGGACTTAACTAAGGCTGGAACTTCCTGTGGTGCCGAATGTTGGAAATATAAAGATAGGTATGTATAATTTTCAATGAAAATTGGGTTGGATTTTGCGGTGTCTCTAGAGAATCCACCAAAAGTCATCTGAATATTTAATATTGGATATGTTGGAAAGCTACATAGACTATCTGTAAAACATCTGTAGTGCTTTTCTATGTATCGTCTCATGTCTCTTCATCCTCTATCTCACTCACTTTTCTATGTTTCGCAACATTCGCTCTCTGAGTTCTTTTTGCCTTCAACTAAAGCTAACTGAACTTATTGGATTTTGCATGGCACTGGTGGTGGAAATGTTACACCAAGGCAAAACAGTGAGTAATATTTTACTGTTGCAGGGAGTTCTGTCTGCTGCTGGCTGGGGATATTTTATAGTTATGGATATGAAGTGCGTTCGTTCACTTTTGTGCCTTTAAATAATCCTGTAATACAGAAACTGCTCGTAAATATGCGCTGCTCTGACTTTTAAATTTTTTGTAGTACGCAATGGAACTACTGCGTAGATTCACTCTATTAAATAATACTACTTAACTCTACGTACTTCACTTCCACTCAAGAAAGACGCTCTTGATATTAGGAACCACCTATCTACCCAATTCTAATGCATATAGAATGTTTCATGAAGTTATTATTGCTACCCACGACTAACTAATTTTAGTTTATGTCCTACTAACTATTGTAATTTGTGATTGCCCTTTCCGAATACTATGTAACTGTATCTGCGTTCTTTGAGTTAAAGCTTAAACTTACATATAGTTGTGTAAAATGTTATATTAATATAACAAAGGAGAAAACAATTAGTCGTGTGTAAATGTTTTTGTAACGTAAGCGTCTAGGGTGGCATGATGTACATAATGCTTAATTTTTATTCTTATAGTTGCTTGTCGGATTGCAATCGCTCCATTTCATTGTTCTTGGTAGTTGACGACGAATGTACAAAAGCTTTTCATAATATGGTATATATTTAGAGGTTTGAGAACTTTACAATATGTAACGCAATATTTTTTTAGTATTAACTATTAGTGCACAGAAATTTAAAAGAAATGTGATGCGACGATGTGAGGGCCTATACAAAATACAAATGTGCTCGCTGCCAAAAAAAAGTTGGAAGTGAATAGTTTTGCAACATAATAACCAGATATATGCGTGTAAGTGTATGCATTATAAGACCATTATTATCGAAAAATAATACGTACTTAGCTTGGTAGGTGAAAGAGAACTTTCTATAAGTTTATAAATATAAGGTGGAATACTCAACTCAGACGCTAGACGGTTTGAATGCTTTGCTTTTGCCTTTGTAGTCTAGAAGTTAGGATTGTATAATATCTACTTTGCGTTCTATATGTTGCATCATAGTAGAAGTTCGGGTCACTGAAGTGAAGTATATGTAGTTTTCTCTAAGAAATCATAAAAGGAAATTTGAAACTAGTTGCTTTATTTTACTTTTAGTTGCTTTGGGCTTCTTTTCCTTTGGATTTCCTTAGTTTTTGTCTAGCTCAACAGAATTAAGATAGAAGGAGCAGAGAGTCTTTTGAATCAAAACTGTATATAATATAAGTTGTGAATTTTGAAAGTGACTTAGTCAGTACCAGTGACTGTATTATATAATAGTCATGTTAGTTTAGGAAAGTATGTCTTGCCGATTTCTAGCAAAATGGAGTACAATGAAGAGTTGGAGGGATATGAAGTGAATTTAACATTTAATGACCTTACGACGGAAGATGTGATTAAGACGTACCTGTGTTGCACAACTCGCCTTTGATGTAGAGTGGAGTATTACTGTGCATACTAAATAGAACAATGAATAAGATAGCAATGCGGTGCAGACAGTTATGCCATTTCATTGCTGTTGAAATTCTATGAAATATTCTATTCACAAGGAGCAAATAGAATGTTTTATGCCACTACGTGGGAGTGGATACTCAACTTTATATACTGTAGCTGCATGAATTAAATGGCAGAGCATCACAAAATAGCTACCTACATATTATATGCAAGTGTCTATAGGTAAATGAACTCGAACAGGAGCTAGTATGCAATTTTGTAATAAACTGACGATAGTAAAAGTTAACAGAATTGTAAATACTACTACTACTACTACTAGCTCACAATGCTTTCTCTTTAAATGAGCACTCTGGTTGGTCTTCTTGTTTTGCTGACTACATTTAAATAATTTGTTTCAGGTACAAAGTAGAAGTTTCTGGGAAATCGTTGCCAATTATGACGAATGCAGATAAAGGACGATTCGGAGTGATAGCATTCGAGAATTACACAAAGTACCTTCACATGGACAAATGGAATAAGGAGCTCCTCGACAAATATTGCAGAGAATACAATGTTGGAATCGTTGGATTTATGCCGTCCCGCGACGAGACGTTTGTTGGGGCTCAGCTTAAAAATACGTCCTTGTTCATCGATACCAATGTAAAAGTCAAGGTAAGACTTCATAATAAATACATCTTATCTCCATCTTATTCTGTACGTAGTAAGTAGAATGTAGGTTAGGTACACTCGACTCTCTTGCCTCAAATTAGGAAAATCAATAAAGAAATTGACTTGAGTGCGTTACTCTAGACTAAACAGAACTAGATATCACTCACTATGCGACTCCACTCACTAGTCGCTACCTATCTCTTTGAGCGTCAATCAATGATCTTTAAATATGAACTAGACATGGGCAGTTGAATTGACTTGCACATCAAATCCATTTTATGGTTATTAGTTAGTCAGAGTCGAATAGCGAAGCATGACAGTGATAACAATGATAACATGCATCACCCTCTCTACTTATATGTACCTACAATATAAAAGCCATATACGTATTTGGCGCAAAGTGCTATAATTTTAAGTGCAAGATAAACTTTTAAAATTTTTCGGCATACAATACTAATTGATCCTCACTGAAATAAGGTAGATGTATTAAAAGAATCTGATGCTCAGGATATTAAAGTTTGCTAAATAGGATTTTTCCTCAATGGAAACTAATAACTAGGAATATGCCTTAAAAGGGAAAGTATAGTAATTGTATTTTGTTTGGTATCGGTATGGGTATCTGTTTATTAGTAGAGTTATTACTTTACTGCGTAGATTTTGACGTCTTTTAGGAGTTCGCCAATTTTCATGTATTTCATTGAGCTGTGATCATTGTCTTTCATTGATAAGTCAGTCTAGAAAGGAAAGTAGCAATCGAAATTAATTAAAAAAGTGTCTTGTGAATAATGTTTGGCTGTAGAGCTGTTAGAGGGAAGTGGAAGAATTTCATTATTAGAATGAGAGCTCCTACTGGCATTACCTGGTGAAAGTTATGATTGATCAATTTCAGTTTTGGATGGTAGCTTATTTAGTACTTTATAATATGTTTGATGACAAAGTTAATACAAATGATCATATATCACTAGTCTGTGAAGCTCAGTGGAATGTAATATCAAGGGACAGGTCAAAGTGAGCCAAATGAAACTAAAGCAAAGGAGGGCAAGCCGCAGAGCCGAACCTCAATTTATAGTGGAGCGGAAGGGAATTGGTAAAGGGAAAGCAAAGGAAGGAAACAATATCTATGCCATTTTAATTTCCATCTTGCTCTGTCTTTCTCTAGTTTTTTTTTTTGTGGAATCTTCCTCGCTATGATATTAGCGACCAACAACCAACTACTGTGCCTTTCAACAGAAAACAGAACCCCTCATTTTTTCTCTCTCACCGTTACTTAAATCCTTGATAATATTACACGTTAGTAGTTTTATTTTAGTAGTCTAGCAATGTTCTATTAGCCAACTGCAGCAAACCTTTTTCGGTTGGATTGATGTGTAAACATTGCGAACCCTCGCCACAAAACCAAACCGAACCTTGTGCTGAATCATATCATCACACCGCACCATTACTTCCCAATCATACTATCATATACTAAACACTCAACTGTAGATAGATAGCGCATGGTGTGTGGTGCTATATATATGGATATTGTGAATATAGCGATATAGTTTTTGCATCACCAAGCAAAATTGTTTGTTCTATGTATTTTGGTGCAATGTTTGTGTAGGAGGTGAACTTTGGCTTATTGCGTCTTTACCTATATTATTCTTCTCACTGAACATCCTACCTACTAACTTATAACTACTTTTATTATTGCGAAACTAAATATGAAATTGGTTTATAGAGATTTTGTGCTATATAGTGTATAGTACATATATAGGACTTTTAGTTGCATGCAAACAGCAACATGTATGTATTAAGGCACCACCGGAGGTACTAATGTCTTTGTGTGAAAGGCAATTTGGTCAGTAGATTAAATTTCAACTTTTACCACAGCTTCTTTCCAAGCTATAAAGCTCAGATGCTAAGGCTAAGTGGTTTTGGTTTCCTTTATTATAATAGCTGAGTTGCGAACCGGACTTCTAATAATATCTGCATTTATTATTTTCTGCTGACTCCATTCTATTATATTGCTAGTGCTGGCGTAATGTTGTCTTCTTGTATAACGAGGAACGCAACGCCTACACAGCATTTCAACCCAATGAATAATATGGCTCACCTTACATTTATAAAACCCTAGAACCGTAGTAACTACTTTTAGTACTCTACTAAGAATCGTCTTGTCTATGTATCTTTCTCTCCTTTGCGTGTCGTTTTTATTCGATGTGCATCAAAGGAAAGGTGAATGAGGTAGAACATCTTAAATTCTGACGACGTTCTCGCCGACACCATTACGTACTTAATGCATGCATTGCATACGTCAATATAATTACTATGTAAATGAATTTACGTATCTAATGTTTGGTTTAGCTTTCTCTTCCCTCCTGACGTTGCATTTAAGTGTATTAAAGTAATAATACTCAATTGCCCCGTCTCTATCACCTACATTAATTTGATAGTTACGGGTGGAGGGTTTACAATAAACAAGAACTAACATCATTCTAAACTGAATATTTAATTCATGCAAATGTTAGTTCACGAGCTTAGAACCGACTTTGCCTTTTGACATTTCACGTAGTTACTTTCGTATCATCAAGTTATCAAGACTAAGGGCTGTCTTTATATCGTTGCTTGTGTCAATTAACTGTGGAAATAGAGTTACCTTACTTAATCTCTAATGGGTTTTTAGAATTTATAACTGATTCACTATGCAGAGTTTTAGCATTTAGGTTCTTCAATTAGCAACAAGCACTAAGCAAGTCTTTAGCAATCTTAGATCTAAATATTTTTATTTTATTCGGAACTGTTAAATATAAACTGCTATATAATTGATTAGAGAGATTTTAATTTTTTTTAATTGATAAAGTTCTATTGGAGTGTCTGTAATCTTTGTGTATCTAATTAATGTTATTCGATAAATTGTACATGGCGTAGTGTGGCAATTGTAAGTAAATTCATAAAGAATTTTGTGTAAGTTAGATTTTTATGAGTAAGATGGTAAGATAGGAGCTGTGCCATGGCACGGCACGTATTCATTAATTGCAATGTAGAATATATTGTAGTACGGTACGGTAGATAGTTAAGTAAAGTTAATGTAACGTAGAGTACTGATATAATATTGGGATTGGTTGGCGAGTGTTGTAGAGGAGTTAGTAACGGTCGTAGTAGTAATGCTTTGTGAGACTATAAATATTCTGTTAGCTCGATTTGACGTAGCGTTGTGTTGGTGTCTGTATTGCATGCTTAGCATGGATATTGTCTTTTGAGGCTGGGAATGGAAATCTTGTTGGAGATGACTTAATTGGGGAGAACGGACGGAAGAGGAGGAAGAAAGGCATTAGAGCCACAGTGTGGCATGGGCGTAGCGTAGTGGTGATGGTTGGTTTTCTAGTCCAGTGCAGTCTACTGTGGTATAATGCAAATGTATGTATGTAGGGAAGTCTTGTTGCCTTCTGTTCTGTACAGAAAGGAGAAGGTAGTTGAGTGGTGGTGGAGCACAAGGTAGAGAGAAAGGAAATTGAACTCATGGTGCCACTTGAGTACGTCTTGTAATGTAGGTGTAGTGTAGTGTACTAAAATATAAATGGTTACCTTAAGAAAGCATTCTACATGTAGATATTAGCCTTATATAGTGGCTAGAGATATATTTTAGCTCGTTAGACTTTGGGTTGGCTTATAATAATGTATATATCGGTATAGGATCTCATATCTGTGTAGTTAGAGGAGGATATATAATATGATGACGAGGAGCGTAAGAGAGTAATGTAAGTTTTAGAATGCAGGTTGGCACGGTCGCTTCGATGACTGCAAAGCTCCACGAGAAATTTTGTGGTTTTGCTACATGGTTCACCGCTTTCCTTCTCCTTAGCTCCGTATGTATACATTGCAGGATTGTCTGTGTAAGTAGTGTGTAGGTATGTGCTTTGGCAAACCGGAGCTCTCTTGTGTATTACTATAACTAACTGGCTGAGTGTGCTAAGTAGCTAGGCTCCATTCTCTATGAATGTATCCATCCTCTCTCCCTCTCTCTGTAACTAGTAGGTCGTGGTTGTCGGGTGATGGTGTAGTTACACGAAGGACTGTCTCTCTCTTAGTCGAGCTGAGCTGACATGAATTCTTCCCAATTTCCAATTTTAAGGGTCTCCATTCTCTATTTTGCAGTTTCGCCATCAGTTTTTGCACAGGCTTTCATTGAGGAGAAGGACGCGGTGTATAAAAATTAGTATTTGCTTACTCTTACTCAACTCTTTTCTTAGGAAGGGAAAAAAAGCTTGTTATCATGTGCTTTTTGGAGTTTTGGAGGTTTGCTTTGGCTTAGCTTCCCCTGGCATAGCATCGAGTCGTCACACAATTTCCTTCCAGCTTTTTTCTTCCTGGTTAGAATGAATTGTTTAACTTTGAGAGAACTAGCGGTTCGTCAACTCAGTCAGCTCAACCTAAGTTTCGATATATTTTACTAGATCTCTGTATTTAACTGGGATATACATACTATATACTTATAAGTACATAGTTATATACTATGTGATGTTAGATAACTAAGTCCCTCTCTTATATTCTCATCTCTTTCTCTGTTCGGGCTACGTGTAGAGAGCGTGCTTGCATCTTTCAGATTTTCCCAGTTGGAGCATTGTCGTTGTCGACGACATTTTGCTAAGCTAAGCTTTTGTTAGCGGATCGGATGAGATGAGGAAATGAAAGTTGACAGAGGGAAAAGAGACGGCCCCAGGCAATTTTCGTTAGCTTTGGATTGCCTCCCTATATTATTATATACATCTATATAGATTCTCTATGTTTACTACATTACATACCTAGATAGACATATCCCATACTCTCCTCCACCTTTTTACGTGTGGGCTTCTCTCTTCTTACTAAATCTCTTCACGGAAATAGTACAGCTTTAATATTGTATCCTTAATAACGGAATGACGCAAGAATGTAAATGTACTTTAGAACTGTGCTACTTATTATTACCCTTTTGCATGTGCATATCAGTTACCTTTTATATTGCGATTTATCTGGAGAAAGTATTTTCAAAGTTCGAAAATGGAATATCCATTAAATAACGACTAATTTATATAATATACTCTGACGTATTATTTCGAATTCTAAATATAGAATAAGTGGTATTCCTTAATTCCAAGTGTAGCGTTTCTGCGCTATTATCAACTCTCATTACATTCTGGCTAGGTTTGTGTGGATTTGTTGTTCTTTGGAAAATGTTTCGTAAGTCTTTCCTTTGCAGAGAAAAGTATTTATTTGTTTTTTGGACGCCCACGTTCTTGAGAGATTTTTGTTATTGTAGCTCTGCACAATCCCCTACTCCTGCTAAGTCGTAGTTTAGTTTAACAATATAACAGGAATTGACGCAAACATGATAATTGGCTCGGCAGCATTAAATGCGAAGTAGGAGGCACGAGATGTTATTGTCGTCTTTCTTTGTGATGTTGGCGTAGGGCTTAGCATTGCGATAGACTGGTTGTCTAAGTGGGAATAGAAAGAAGTTATACCAATGACAACTAAATATCGATAATGATTAAGTAAAGGATGCGAAGTACATATTGCATAAGTTTTGAATGGATACACCCACTTTAGTTACACTATTTCTTTATATCTAGGTCGATTTATGTAGTTGCATTGAACATGTCACTTTTGTGCAGACCCATAGAAAGTAGATTAGGAATATATTATGGTTGTTGGTTATGAATAATGTTAATGTTATAGGTATCGAATTGAAAGTTTGATGGATATTCAGTGTTTTGGTAAGAAGGCTCAGCTGGTTGTTTATTTACGTTTAAGATTGAATGCATATGAGAACAATCATACGTGGCTGACTTCAGTTTAATCATGGAGGTAAACAGAAGTTGTCCTGTTTTAGTTAGCTATTACTAGACGAATGCTGCACTTGTATTGATTTTTGCACCTTTACTGCGTTTCTTCTTTCCATACATTGCTTACTTAGGTAGAAAGCTGGCAAGAGAATTTTATGGCTGATATGTGATGTAATATACTTCACATGCTACAGCACCTACGTTTTCTATAAGTCAATCCACTTGAGCCGTATATAATATAATAATAGTAGTAGTGACTGTATGTATTCTTATTTTTTGTGACTTAGTCTGTAGGTGTGCAGTGAAAGTATAACGGTTGAAGTTTTAGTAATAGCTGTATATGTGGATATTTTAATAGTAATGCACATTATATTAAAGATGTAATGTTTTTACTACTGCACGAGCAGCTAGCAGTTGTAAGTAAGGAGTAAAGTTAGGCGACAGAAAAAGGTAATAGATTATAGTGAGGAAGAAGCTAATATAGTTTTCCTTGGATCGAGTGTGTCTTCTTGTCTGCCAGCCCTGCCTCTCCTACCTTGTTACATACTCTAGAGAACTAAGGATAGAAACATTGCTCTGTCTGCTCCCACTCGCTCTTCTCTCCTCGACTAAAACACTTGTATAGTAAAAGTAAAGTAGCTCTCTAATGTTCCTAGCGCCTAGCCGTTTGCTTTTTATTAATGATTTATTCCTTGAGCTGCCCTTTGTCTTTTTTATTACTTTCTTTCCTTCGTGAACAGGACTTGCCTCTGCCCTCCGTTACGAATCATTATTACTATAAGTAACCAACTAATAAATTGGCTATTGCTCCTGGAGAAATGTAGGGCACTACGGCCAACATCACATCATAGCACTAAAATATTACACGAAAGAAAGCAAAATTTACTGCTTTCTTCATTGTTTATGTGCGCGCTCTGCGACTGTTTGGAAAGTTAATTGGACACAATCCTTATTTTCACTTATAGTGCCGTTCCTTTCTCTAGAATTTTGTGGCAGAAGGCGAGGATATTGGATGTAGGTTGGTAGGCAATGTGACATTAGTTCTCTCACATTGGTTACTTAACTCACATTATACATACACCAACAAACAAGTGCAGCAGGAAGCTTTTATTATCTCCCCCTGAAGTATTGCTTACCATAATTAGACATGGTTTACATTAACTTTATTTACGTGTAAAGTACTTCTTTTCTCATATAATTGCCTAATAATATGAAATTTTTATTAGCTAGCCTTGTTTACTGCAAACATTCTGACTTCGCATGAAAAACAACAACACCAAACATTGATTTAACCTTTTTGTTTTAAGAATACAGTGAATAATTGAGATAATCAACGAATGGCCAATTTAAAATGATATTTATAGATTGTGATGAAATTGGATATGTGCATGAGCTAGGTACACAATAATTAAATACTCTGACAGAAACTCCGTTTTTGTGTAACTAGTAAAGTATCTTGTGAAAACATTATACCTACACATAGTATTGGATATGGGAGGAATGGAAAGGAGTGAGTGTAAGTTGAGAAGTATGAATGTATAATGTGTTTAAGACAAACCCATTTTGACATTGTCCTGTCATATCAAGGGAACTGCTTCAAGTGTCTAAAAAATTTATTGGAATAACAGAATGTGTGTAGCCTTAGGTAAAACCAGGAAAATTGCCAACTTGCATGTGCTTTCGGGGTGGGCACAGCCACAGGAACTATGGTTTACCTAGCCTGCAGTTTGCTCTCTGCCAGGTTTTTCGTTATTGTGCTTTATCTCACGGATATGAAGGTCCTGAATGGATTTGAAATGGATTGGAGGTGGAGTAAAACATTATTACTGTTACAGTTGGAAATGGTGGAATGCAATGAAACGAAAGCTCTAAGCTAATCAATAAAAATCCAGGAAAAAGGAAGGAAATGTCTGGAAATATTTGGTTTGTAAGAGAATCTTTTGGTTGAGTGCTTTATTTTATGTTTACGAAGAAATTAATTTTGCATATGGAATAGCGGGATACATTTCCACCTGCGTAAATCAATACATTCATCCTTTGGCCTTGGTATAATTAGTCGTAAGTTAACTACCAAGTGTTCTATCGTTATAGATAATTATAATTATGGCTTAATCTAGTTATTTATTAACATAATGCAGCCTCAAATAGAATGAAATATATTATTATTGCCGTTCGCTCAAAGTCCAAATTAAAAGTAAGTTGTCATTTTTTGCAAGTATATTTTTAGTTACTGTAATAATTGAGGTGGTAAACTAAAGAGCATACCATATTACTATGAACACCACCAGCAAAAGGATTGCAACTATTGACATAATATTTGACATACCATAGATTTAATGATGATATGACGTGTGTGGTGGTTATTTCAGATGTTATGTTCGTTTTATTTTAATATCTATATATGTTGTTATATTAAGGATAAGTAGATCGTTAAGTATAGGAAGATTTCGAGTGTAACACATTTGATCAGATTGAAAGAACGGAAGTTTAGGGCGAACTATTAAAGCAAAGTAAAAGAAGGACCGGTTGGTTAGATTGTGTTTCGGGTGTGGGATGTGGGAATAAACGAACATGGGAGTTGAGTTGAGTTAGGCAGGTTAACTCAAGTTCACGAGGACTGAATGAGACAAGGGAAACTTAGGACGGTGGTTTGATGTAACGAGGGCCTTCGCGCAGCTATAAAAGTTAGCTCTATTTGCCATTCTGTAGAGATATAATGCACAATAACGGTATTATTTGTGTATAGCTCGGTAAGTTGTGTTTATCGAGTTTTGTTCTGCAGTTGGTCTACCTCTACCTTCGAATAATGTAATAACATTAGATAGTGTGTGTACGAAGGAATTGGTAAGTTAAGAACAAGTCTGTTTGAAAGTTAGCAGTGAGTTTTTGGCATGGAATACTACGACCTATAGTAGGAAGCTAACACTCAACATTTTATGTACGTTACGTAGGTAGTGTACCTACGTGATTTAGATTAAGATTCGACTTTCGTACAGTTTGCTTGGCCACTTACTTCTCTGGCTGCTTCTAATCTATATTTTCCATACTGAGGCAAGGCCTGATTATGTGACTTCAACTGCAACTGTCTTCCCTCTACTCAGACATGACTCAAATGTGTCAATAATTTTATACTACACATACTCTATACTGTATTCCACTTCCATTTCTTCACTTTTTTGGTGCCGACGTGACTTTCAAGTGGATTTTCTTATCATGGCACAATGGCATTTTGACTTTCACTCGTATCTCCCACAGCCATCGTTAACTAAATAGAAGGCGTCGCCTTGTTGATTTACTTAGATGGGGTGATAATTTCGGCAGTAGCCAGCTCACCTCTGAGAATTTTTATTCGACAGATACAATAAAATTATTAGGGGCACTTTCACACACTGCTACCTTCGAGGTTGCACCGTTTACGAGGGGAGCCATTAAAAGAATCACTAATTTTACATATTGTATTTCTTTTTATACCTACTTAGTTCTGTGAATTTTTGATGAATACAACTTAATTTGAATCTAACATATAAATAGGGACTTTACACATACTATGATTGTTACTTACCTACATTACATATGAAGCTATGTTTGTAGTGTACTAGGAAATAAGGTACTTGGGAAACATAACATGCAAAGCTGCCTATCAAGTGTGACCAATAATCTTAATTATATGAGCCTTTTTCACGCACGTCTACCTTGGAAGTTACAAAACACTAAAAAATATGAAATATAATTATCAATTAGTATAAATGGAACGCTATAATTTACTTTTGTACTTAATTCGGTATCTATAGTTGATGAAATTAGAAAAGTTTTGGTTGAGACGGAGAGTGATTTATTTTGTTTGATATTCGGAAACACTTAAATAAACAAGAATGACAAGCTAGTTCTTTCACCTGCATTTTGTGTTGGCAAATTTCGTAGTTCGATTTAAAATTATTTATGACAAGCGTGAGGGTACTAAGGGTAGTTTTAAGTACTACTTAAAAGAAGTACCTAGGTTTAGCAAATAGGATTTTCTAAAGCGATTGAAAAGTAAATAGTGTAAAAAAATAAATAGGGCGAAAGTATACATTGAAAGGTAATAGTGAAGGGAGAGGCGTGATTCACTCATGTGAAAATCCAATGTGCACGGAACAGGTTTTTCTTTAAGTACAACAAAATGGGGAATGGGTAGGCGGTTTCTGAGAAAAAGTAAGTCGTAGGGTTGGCTATATGATACGTGAGCTAAAGTGAAATTAGATGTGATTTTGACCTCAGCTGTCTGTCTTTCTAGTATAGTTTGAAGTGAGGAGAGGAACTGGTTGTGCTGAAGAGAGAAGATGAGATTGATAAGAGGAAGCCTTATGCTGTTCAAAGAAAAGTAAGTTTAACTGAAGTGCTAGTGTATTTAGCAAACACTAGGCTCTGTCGTGTAGTTTGTTTGCTATTGTAAATTATAGAATGTAATCGGGTGCATATAAACAAATAGGGCGAGAGAGAATAATTCTCGGGAGCAGACGTATGTGTACGTATGTAGCTTTGTAAGTTGAAAGTAAGTTAAAAAGTATAAAAGTGAAGAGAAAGCTTGAGTTTGAGTCAAGTGACGTGGCAGCCGAGGCACGGTAAGTAGTGAGTAACATGAGTGTTGAAAATAGTAACAAAGCCAAATAGAAAATAGTGAAGTTCCTTTAAAAGTCTATAGCTCAGAGAGTATATACAACAGGCCACACATGTTTAGATACTTAGTGAGGAGTAGTGGGAAGTGGAGGCTCTTGTGCTGAACTCTAGTGTTCTACTGTCGTTGTCGTAATCGTAACTTTGTTTTTATATTTATTCCATGTGTAACTTTCACAAATTGAAATTTGGACAGGGAAGCTTGAGGAAATAAGGTCGGTGATTCTTTGTGTGCAGTTCAGGTGCTAGAGACGATTTCAAGTGTATGTACCATACAACTGCAAATATATACTGAGCTTTCTTTCTCGCGACTATAAACTTTGACTCTGTATATGGATTATAATAGAAATCTAGCTGGCATTTAATAGCTAAACAGGCGTAGTAGTAGTAGGATGCAAGTGCAATGCAGTATTGAGCTACTACTACAGTACAACAACGCTCAGGTTATAAGGTAGAATGCAATTTGTATATATAGGTTGATGTTGATACTGGGCGTCTAAGTAGTCGTAGACGGGGAAGAATGAAAATAGTTAGTTTAGCTTTAGATTCGTTGCTGGTTGATGGTGCTAACTGAACTGAGCCGGGCACTTTAACATGGCAAACCATTTACACCAATTTAGAATCTCTCTCTCCGAGTGAAATCTAGAGAAGAGTAGATGAGACAAGGAAAAAGGTAAGAGATGATGTTGCCCATATATAAATATGTGGGCCATATATACGATAGTTTATGCAATGCATATATATAGCTACTGGATCCTATGTATGTATGTATGTATGTATTGTCTGAGTGTATGATTGTGTATAAGCTATTGTAAAACTAATAGAAAGAAGTTGTAGCTCTGTTCTATGTGTATCAGAGGGGTGTATGTAGTTTTACTGCGTTAAAGTTGACTATGTGTTGTAGTAGTGAACGTGATGAGGTAAGGAAGCCATGTAATTTAGATGGTGCTTAGCCCAAATTGCTCCCGCTTTTCTTCCCATAATAACATTTTCTCAATCTCCAATCTTGTCTCTTCTATCCTCTCCACTCGACTCAAGATCTTCTTTTTCCTCTTGACTATCCAATTCTTTTCTTTTTCTCTCTTCTCAATACTAATATGCCTTTTCCAGCCCTTTTCAAATACAAACCCTTTTCTTTTCTCCCTGACTTGGCTGCATTAGAAATTCAAACTCCCACACTCCACTCAACTTCCCCTCTTGCTAACAACAACTTTCTCTCTTTTGCAATATTTTTGAATTTAATTTCCTAGTACTCACAAGAAAGTTGTTCTCTCCTCCGCCCTTAATTAAATACCACGAATAACATTATCCGTTTTGACTACTACTAACGAATTAATTTCATACGTGATTTTAACGAAGTAGACGCCCACGGTTTGATTCTTCTTCACAGTTCCAGAACTAATAATATGATGTTCATTGTGTGCTACTTACATATGAAAGAAGATTCGTAATTTATACGGATATTCACTTTGTATACTAATTGAAACAGAGATTCGCACTTATGCATTCATATATTGACAGTAGCCGCATGTTGACCTGTGTAGCATTATGGAAATGAATCTTGGGAAAGTGAAAGTTGATTGGTTTGCTTTACATTTTCCCATCATGCTGGTTCCATTGTATTATACCTACTTGTGTTCCTAGATAATATTATTATAGTCTTGGGCAGTTTTCCTGTGTGGGTATAAAAGGAGAGAGGAACTGGTTTATTAAGGTACGGACTTGCATATCAGTATATTGCATTAGACCTCTTTCACAATCAGCAAGGAATTCATCCGTGTGGACTTTGTAGTGAAAGTTTGTTGTTTTAGCTGTACTTTCACTAGTTTACTTACTCTAGTTTCTCTAATGCAATGCAATGTAATGTAATTTATGTCCACAGTCTACTTTTACTTAATTATGAATTAGCTTGTGTGCTGGTGAAATTCTCATTTAAGCCCAAGCTCTCTTCTCCCATCACTAGTTTAGTGGAGTGAAGGAAAGTAGAATTTTCGATGCATTTCAAGGGAAAGAACTGTGCTTTCACTTGCTTTCTCCACTATGAATATAGTCGGTTCAGACCAAAACTGGTATAGACACATATAAGGTTTGAACTACTTTCACTAACTGGAGGCAAAGAAAGTAAGTTATATTAGTAGTAGTTTGTAATATCTACACAAAGTGATGCTCTTTTCCTTTTAAGTATACATCCATGTGATGTGCCTACTAAGTCACTTCATGCCAAACGAAACGAAAGACTAATAAAACACTGGATCTTTGTATTCCTTTGAATTCATTGGAGACCGTTAGGGCTTGAAAGTAGAACCGGACAGAAGAGCCTTAGAACTTAGTTTATTATGCACTTGCAAAAGCTTAACAAAGTAAAAGCTCCACAAAATATGCATAACCTTCTAGCTTTTGAAGCGTAATCATTTTATGCATCGAAAAGCAAGTCATCTCAAAATAGCAAGAAAATACTACGTCAGTAATAAAATGCAGAGTACCTACATGCATAGACAAATGGCACAAGTTGAAATTATAATCTCTGTTTATCATTTTAATTCCGAGACCTATCAACGTCCCAGCGTGCTTTCCTTTCATTTATGGAAAGTGGGAATTGTTGCGTTTTGCTTGAATTTTCTTAGACATACAATCCTAGAGTATATAGTTACTAGTTTTAAGATGTTCGTTGCAGATGTTCTTAAAATATATTTCTATTTGTTTGCAAATGTAAAATGTGCTCAGATTGCAACTTTTATCTCATGGAGGAGTAGCAACTTTTTCATGGAGACTAGATCCCAATGGTATCAAGATGCAAAAGCGTGTCTCTACTCTGTTAGTGTCCTAAAGCAGAAACTGTAACTAAAGGGGGTCTAGGTGTTTACCGCTTGAGTGCGTAAGAAAATTAGTTGGAGAAGAAAATCATTTTGTTATCGTGCAAGATAAGAGCCGTGGTGACCTTTGTAACTTTTGTCAAAAGTGGTAATCTTAACTATTTAAGTATAAGCTAGCACTGAACTGCTGCTACACTCCAGTCTTGACTTGGGCAAAGGGTAGTAAAGAAAGATATTCTCCCTTCTACAAGAGACAGTCACATAATTGTTAGGAGGCAGATATGTTATCAGAACTATTAACAGTGACTACAAAATGATATAACTATGAAAAGTCAGTGGGCACTTTATAGTTTATCTTATGTGTGTGTGCTTATGTTGGAAGTTGGAAGAATCTGTCTATTAATGGCCGTTATGTTTATTTATGTAAGTAGCTAGAGATGGGTCGTTATATATACTATGTCTATATCAAGAAGAAGATAGTAAATGTAGTTTGGGAAGTACTACTATCAAAAGGCACACATTGTCCAAGAGAATTGCGTAATGATTGTGTGGCTCTACAATAATAGGTTGAGTATAAAAAGAGTATAATTTACAGGAAAAAGTGTCTAAAATAAAATAAAATTGTCTAGCACACTTTGGCTTGGTTGGGGGATGTGAGAGGGAAGGGGAGATAGCTATATATAGGTGGCATGTATAATAAGGTAGCTCATTGCCAGTTACACTTAAAAGTATATAAGGTTTTGGTAGTTGAGCTATGTATTGTATAGGTGTAGCCGTATCTGTGCCTATCTTAAGACCATTTCACTAACAGTTACTATTATCATTGGAAAGGAAACGGTTTCGTTCTCTTTAGTAGTTACATTACATTTAGAGGGAAGAGTCTTCTGTGGAATGGAGCAAGTCATGTCACCTTAAGTCAAGTCGTTAGTGTCTTTGTTTCCCAAGTTTTCCTTTCTCCTTTATATAGTATCTATAGTAGTTGTAGTTGTACTTATCTAGTTTTTTTGCTAATCGTAACCTGCATGAGTGACTTGACTTGACTTGCATTGACATCTTTTCGTTTCCTTTTACTTACTCATTCAATCTTCAGGATTACCTATATATGGCATGGTAGCTTTTAGCTGCGCTAAAGCTCAGATTAAATTTGCAGGAGCCAATCCTCTTCATCTTCCTATTTTTACAGAGTCTATATTGTACCTACTTACATTTGTACATGAAGTGCATTTGTTTTACCAAGTGAGTTGATTCTTCCGTCTAGGTTCTTACTCCAGTTTGTCTAGTTCCCATCTTACCATACAACCTGTGTGTCTTTATTTTTATTTTGTGGTTCTTTAGCCTTATTTATGTGTCCGTACGTATTGTACAAGTTATCAATTAAATTTGATTGTCTCTTTCGCTCTTTCTCTGTGTCTCTGTGGGTGTTTAGCTATCGATAGTTGCAGAAAAAGTGATAGCATTGCACTAGATTTGAAAGGCCTTTAGCAAAGCTTGGTTAATTCACTGTAATGCTTTCTTTAACTGATAAGATAAACTGCTCCTGTCCTGCCTCCTTGTCGAACAGACCTAGTTGCATGTACGTATTTGTAGTAGTTACAAATAGTTGCAACTAGCTCCTATGCTGCATTCATCCCGATTAAATTGGTTTCGACAGAAGTGTACGCTTTTCTCTTCCTTTGTCTCTCCAGACAGACATTGGAGTCAAGAAAGTACATTTTTAGTAGATATGCAGAAGGAGAAGAGAGGAGCGGCCTAGACTACGTAAGTAATAGTACACTAAAGATGTTTCTATTCTCCTATTTAATGCTGAATGTGCTTGAATGCAGTGGACAGAGGATTCTTTCGTTTTTTTCCTTCATGCCAGCTCACGACTGCATTTATATGGTGGACAGTGGTTGGTACTTGGTAGTAGCCTCTAAAGTAAAAGTGAAGACGAAACATTACTATTGCCTCTTTGGATTAGAGGGAATGGCTTGATGGCTCCAGTTGGTTTAGTTAACTTTACTTTAGAAGACTTGGGCTTTGGGATTGAAATGGAATAGATTGAATGTGATAGGATCCGTTACTTACTAGTAAATCCTAGAAGCACTTTTCCTGTAGTTAGTAGATTCCTTATATACGATTAGATAGGGACATTTTATCCATGTGTGTGTTTTGCAGTAATAACGCTCAGTCCTCCGCTGCAGATACGTATCTCTTTCTTTGGTTTTACTTTGTTGCATCACACTGCACTGGTTCCTTGACTATTTATATACCTATGCCTATATTATTATGACTGGATTGGATAGTGTTCAACTGACTTTATTTTTTCCTCCTGGATTTATATTGTGCCCTATGTGTACGTGTTTAGGTAGCACTAGGATTGTTATGGGTGAAGGAAGGGAAAGATTACAGTAGTTTGAGATTTATCCTCAGCTTTCTCTATCTATCTGGTTTCCTTTTCCTAGAAAGTACTCCACTATATAGTGTGTCAGAGCAGTTGAAGTTGAATACTGTATATAGGCATCTAGTCTAGAGAGATTTAGAATAGCTATATTCATATGTAGTGCATTGTAGAAAGTGAATATATGTTATACTGTCTGCACTGCATTGTAGAATGGGATGATGAGGGAAGGGTCGGATATTTGTAGTGTGAGTATTCTGCGTCTCTGTAAACTCTTCTATTCTAGATAGGCAATGTCCGGGGAAACTCCCGGGTTGGGCACTTGTCCTGTCCGGATGACCATATATTTTATTATCGAAGTTGCCTCTTCGATTCCAGTTCCTACTCATCCGTTGCATTTAAATGGCTTTGAAAATTTTGCTGCCAAATACCCTCGCCTTCTTTTCCCTTCACTTACAGGGAGACGGAAGGAATTCTACTTATCTTCCACTGAAAGTGCATTAGGAATTTAGTGCATTATATAAGACTATAGATAGATCTAATAGACACTATTACTATGTCGTTGTTGTAGTTGTATAGCGTGGTCATGCACGGGTAGACACATTAGCCCAAGCCAAGCCAATGCATAACAATTCTAACGAAAATAGTGCGAGAAGTCTTCTTGCACTGTTACACATACATTGTAAAGTGAGGTGATCTAAAATTTAAATTAGAGGATGCATGCAGGATTCACTAGTTTAAATGTTGTGCCAGATCAGATTAGAGTTAATTATTTGCTGACTGGCATGGCGGAGTTAGGGAAGAAGATACATTTAAAATGGTTTTTAGAGAATGAACTCTGGTAACTTGGGTGAGCTGAGGCTGGGCGGAAATGTTTAGCTAGAGTTTCAGTTATTCCTGTCCAGGAGGAGGAGGAGGAGTGGTGTATTATGGTTTAAATTGAAATCGTCCTGTCCCATGTGCGCTCTTTCTCATGTAAAAATGTTTTCTGGAAAATATGAAACGAAATGTCAGCGGAGTAGAGTGACTCGAAGATAAATGGATAAGTAAAGTAGCTCGATTGGATTTTTCTAAGGGAAAGAGAGAGAGAGAGAGAGTTGCTCTTTTATGGCTATTTGCTCATAATGCGTTCACAGCAAGAGCAAGAAGCGAGTTGAGCTTGTAGTTTTTGGAGTGGTTGGTAGCCTTAGATTGGCTATTAGATAAACTATGGGGAAAACATCGTTAGTTAGTTGAGTTTAGCTGAAGGCATTGCATGCTTTCATAGTTCATGCCTTTCTTTAGTCGCGCACTGACTGCATGTATGTGTATGTATGTATGTGTATGAACATTAGGTAGGTACATTACATAACATATCGGTCTATCATTTCCTCTCGTTTGCTCTGTTCGGCCATGGGATTGAACTGAACTGGTTTCCTTTGGTTTAGTTGGTTGGTTGGTTGTGAGAGCGTTTTTTTTCCTTCTCCCTTGGGCTCTCAGATTGATCCTGGACTGCACTGGACGATTTTTTCTCTTTTCTCGTGGTGACTGCCTATGCCTATGTATAGTCCGTAGGAGAAAACTGAGGAAAGAGAGGAGGAGAGAGAGGCAAACGTCGGAGCATGGGATTGCATTGCTTTCTTTTCTCCTTTGGTGTTCGTAGGATGCTTTTCTTTCTTGGGAAAGTTGTTAGGGTTCACTTACGTTAGATCAGAGGAAGAAGAGCTGAGAGGAAGAGACAAGTCTTTTGAAGAGAGCAAAAGAGATCAGAGTCTACAGTTCAGTTCCTCTTCTTCTCTTCACCCAAAGTGCAATAGAGTCCACACAGAGATATGCTACTACCCACCTCTACTTTCTATTACTAGTCGAGTCCACCACGGCCACTACACGAACTCTTATTTCATTTCGAGATTTATAAACATTCCGCTCCCTCCCTCTCTTTCTTTCCTCTATTTTCTATGTATATGGAGGCAGTCAGGTGAAATCCCTGTTGATAAATGGACCCAGAATCGCCACTCCTTATTATGTCCTCTACTATATACATACAAGTTTCAGATGCACTCTAACTTTCTCTTGTTTAGACAGAATAGTTACAGAGGAATAGATGTCCACCCATATATAGATACAAAGAAAACTGTTAGAAAGGCACGTTGTGTAAAGTGAAAGCAAGTTGGTGCTCAACTGGTTACTTTACTATTTCTATGTCTATTCTTATCTATTTTCTATTCTTTTCTAGATGCCTTCAGCTTTCATTGAACTGGAGAAAAGATATCTCTGTATTTTCTTTAGGTTCTTCGGAAAATATTAATGTAGGGCTGTTCATAAAAGAAATAAAGATATTACACAACTGTAACAAAGTGTTTTTTATTACAATGCCTCCATCAGTTTATTGCAAGAATTATATGTAAGGGCCTACTGTGTAGCACACAGCTTCTTGTATACACTCCTACTTATGTATGTTAGCTACTACAGAAGGGGCTTATAGCATGTAGAGTAACTGTAAACTTTCATCTTTACATTTTTGAGGGAAGTCTGATGGAAAGTATATTTTGTGTCTTATTATTTTCTGTACACGTTGTTTAGGAAATATGTACAGAGTGTAGTAGAGACAGAGGGATAGATAGATAGGTATAATAAGGGAAAGGAAGAGCAATGTTCTCTGTGTTATAGTTTGAGGAGATTGTGTTCTGTGCTCAGCATATATGAAAAGAGTGAGTGAGCGGAGGAAAGAAAGTGTATCCCCAGTTGTGGCATTACTGCCTCTGTGTTAGGAGATAGAATGCAATTTACACAGGTACAGGAAGAGTGATGTAATGTGAATGTTGTATGGATGTAGAGTGAGAGGGCTGGGTTGGCTCGTGTGTTGTGTGTGGCCACATAATACGTGCTGCTGCATACATAGGCCAATGGAACTATGTACATAAGTAAGAAGTTTAGGTCAATATCAGTCCATATCCTAACTGAATTTTTTCTTCTTCTTCTTCTTCTCATACCATAGAATCATGCATCTACTGTAGAGTAGAGGTATTTATTTATATTTGTTATGTACAGAGCTCTGGAGTTCAAGTTGTTTCTTTTCCAAGATTCTTCTCTGGTAAATATGTAATATCCAAAACTGTATTATACAGAGCCGTATTTTTAGTATGTACGGATATTGTGCATTTGTAGAATGGAGTATGGTGTAAGTGGGCTTTCTCCCTGAATTTCTCTCCTTCATACTATATCTTTTATCTATGTAGTTTTCCAGTGGTTCATGTTTTATTTTTTGTGTTGAAATTACATGCATTTGTACATGCATATATATTTACTGCAACATATATATGTTTAAATTGCATTAGACATACGTCTGCTGTTTCTGGAGCTTAACCTATGTCTCTCTCTCTCTCTCTCCTTCTTCTTTCTCTCAAAGATATGACGGCCTAGTTTAGTCAAAGTCTGCACTTGTATTTTTCGTGGTTTCCGTCTGCCCCGTCTTGACAAGCAGGGATTTCTTAGTAGCTCGGCTCGAGACTACATGGCCTACTGTTAGCAGCTGTACTGTACTGTGCAATGCAACACACATCTTATATACATAGATTCTAAACTAGGGGATGCCTATTTTCTATGGTTTGGCCTGGCCTCGAGTTCTTCTTGTGTACCGAGACGCTGGCTTTCTCTATAAAACATGTATGACCTGTTCTGGATCTCTTCTTCTCTCTCAACCCATATGTATGACCAAAGGAGTACAAAAAGAAAAGTGAGCCGAAAATCCAATAAAATGGAGATTTACGAACGGGATTCTTTGTATTCCGTCCATGAGGCGAGCAGAGGAGAAAGTCCATTTCTGTTACAAAACTGTCACACTCAAATATTTTTTTCTTTCTTGGGTCAAGTCAGATTCTGTAGTCTATAATATGGTGTATAGTAGTAGTGACTACTCTAGGCATCTTGGATATTTTCTATTCTCTACTGTTTTGTAAAGTTACTGCTTGGGGAAATGTGTTGCGTCTTGTCCAACTTTAATAATATCGAAATAGAATTTTATGGGTGACATATGCAGCTGGGGAAAGATAGACTACTTTTCCCAAAACTCAGTCAAGCCAACCTTTCAATACAAATAAATTCTTTTCTTACGTGTCCTGAAGTCAATAAATGTACATATTTATCACGACGACGGAGGCATATAGCATAGAATTTACCTAATTATGCAGCAATATCTTCCTGGAAAAGAAACAACCTAGATTCATTCTTTATTTCCACTAGCGAGAAAGGAGCTTAAAGCTATTAAACGTGATACAAGTGAATTTATTCATGTATAACGATATTTTATATCGTACTAGAAGCATGGAAAGGGATTCAGGCTACTTCGGTTGCTACTTACAAACTTGTATAATAGTTTTGGGCACAAGTGCATGAAACATGCTTTGACTTACTGTTACTTTAATAAAAAAGATTCTCGTTTCTTACCTTTTTTATAATCAAATAAGAAATCTATTTACATTTTTTTCTAAGTGTACATGTCTACTTTATATAATACATATAATATGTTGCAAGATGTTATGTTGATCGTGCTATTGAGCTTAGAAAACTTTTGGAAAAGGCGGTGTTGTAATAATGTTATTTATTTCTGAAAACTGCTGTAAATGGGTATCTGGGCTGTTTTGAAAAGAATGTGGAAGTAGTGACTGTGAAGAAGTAATAGGAGTGGGAATTAAAGTTCAGCCCATGTATTGTGTTGGTCTTAAGAAGATGTTGGATAAGAACTTTTTAATGCATCTTGGAAGTTTTCTTTTGATATAGGCACGTGGAGCAGTAATTGACACATGACACTCAATTATTCCAAGAAGGCTAACAAGTAATTTCAATCATTAAGGTTGAACGTGTTCAGAAGTAATTGTGTAACTGGAAGCAATTGATTAAAATTCTGAGTTTTTCCAATGCAACTGTAAGGAAAAAAGTTAATTTATGCATACAGAGTATATTACTGATACTATACTATACTATAGTACATACAGTATATAGATTGTTATGTAAGGAAGCTCTCTAAATGTATTCTGAAGCTCTAGAATATTTATGGAGTTAGAAAAATGGTGGACGGTATTGCCAGACGAGGAGGGCAGGGGAAGTAACGTTAAGTGCATTGCGGAGAGCTCTATGTGATTTTGAAAGGAGGAGGACAGCTTTAGACGCGAGGAAGAGTCAGAGAGACACATAGAGAGTGACAACAATGCGATGGGAATGCTATGCTAACTTTTTCCACGTCAGAGAAAGAATGGGAATGACAGTGAAGTAAAAGGAGCTGCAGCAAAGTTGTGTGGTGAATTGGACATAGGATTTTTGGCAATGGAAATGGCAGGAGCATGGCATGACATCAGATGAGGCGAAATGATGCTATATACTTTTATATATGTCTTATAAGAATGTATATATATAGAGGTATATAAGTAAGTAGAAAAGTAAGGAACTGAGTAGTGTGTCGTATTTAGTGCAGAAGACAAAAGGAGGCTGGAAGTAAGCACTGTGGCGGAACGTAGTGCAATATATAAAGTGTAATATGTCTAATGGTGACAATAGTAATAATATAATGTGAGGCTAGAGTAGAGTAGATCTCGTCCTGTGACATCAGATGGAATGGAGTAAAGAGTAAGCCAAGTCTTTAGTCTCTTTAGCTACTAGCTACCTACCTAACCTACCTAAGTAGACGGAGTCGCCTAATACTTTATTTTATATGTGTAAAAGGGGATGTGATGGTGGGAATATGTGGTAATGTCGTAATAGTGTACTGTCTATATTATGTAGTGTAATAATAAGTGTAGGGGACTTAAAGTTTTAGTGAGTACATGGATAGAAGATTGTTAGTTGGAAAAGAATGGAGTTGCTTTGGTCGGTTGTTGGACTCTTTAATGCATTGGCATTGCAATAGGTAGTGGGTATAACTGTCCTGTCCTGTCGGCTCTCTAAGCCGGAAAAATGACCGTCAATATTTCACACAGCGTGGGCCACCGTTTGATGTGACAATAGAGATTTTTCAAATTTGACATTCACGACGGAACATTTCGTTTTATGATTTCTCCTCTTTTCTTCTTTTTACTGTCCTCTTCTCAACTACCTACTACTCTTTCAGTGACTTGTCACATGAGGTGCATTGCAATTGCAAATATTATTCTCTGACATAACTACATATAAAATATGTAAGCGCTAAAGCTACTACTTTTACTTACATACATATTCTATGTGTAGTGCTCTTCTCCTTTTCTCAGTCAAAACTCAAGTTAGGCCTAACAGAAATAAATGGAAGGGAAGAGCAGAAGAGTACAAAACAACCTGAAATGTCATGTCACTCAATCTGGATTTAATTTAAGCGTAACGTTGTGAACGGGCATTCTGTTACACCTAAACTCTGATATAGTATTTTATTTGCACTTTGCACTACATACAACTACGGAAGCACTTAAACTTTTGCGTAACATATCTGTCTGTCCTACCCCTACCTACCTACCTACTGATAGATGATACTTACTTGTACGTGTATACATACGTATTGTTCACTATGGAATGCACGTATGTCTTCTGTGCTAGTTTGATATTAATGTGCGACGATGTTTTTCACTTCCACTCTTTTATTGTGTTCTATATATAGTGACACTAGTGACAATTATAATGAATTTAACTGAGGCGAAGACAGAAATATCCCTCTTGATTCCATTCTGACGCAAGTCACTGGATTCTTGGTATTTTTGGTATGCTCTACTCAAATAAATAACATGTCACTGACTGCCTGTCATCATGTCCTACATTATACATTACTTTAGCTAAAGCACTGCTAATATTGAAAAAAAATTGTCAAGTACGAAACTCTACGGATTTCTACACTTTTTTTACCTCTCTGAGTTAAACCTTGGAATTAGATTTTCATCACTGTCAATTATTTGCTACGTACGCTCTGGGAATACTAGGAGTTACCAACAATCGAGTATTTTTAGGAGTGACTATAAACAGATTACTGTGCAATGATTACATTGGAGAAATTTATTCTGGAATATATAACAGTAATGTGATACAAAGTATTTCACACTATGCTCAACGAAGGGTTTATAAATACGAATAACATCTGCATCGCATATATTTGTTACTGATCTACATATCGTAGTAATTCAATTTTTTCAGTATGAAACAATAATAAGGTTGGCAAATAGGTAATGCTTAATGCTAATACATTGTAAATATTATTATTGCTATACATTTTTAGTTCTATGTAGTTTCTATACATATATTATGTTTCAATGTGATGTAAGCAGAGGGATCGGTTAGTATATATTAGTATATGTTAGTAAGTCAAAATCGAAATTCATTCAACGTCGTATCTAATCTAGGCTGATTTCTATATGGATCTCTTGTAGTGGATGTGTGAACATTATTTACGTGTATGTGGTGTAATGTGTAATAGATGCAGGGAAAACAACTGAGTTGTTGAAGGATTTAAATTTATGTTTGTCAGGAATTTCGAGGAAAAGTAACATACCTAGTTTGAGGTGAGTGAGAGTAAGGATGACATTTACTTGTATACATTATACATACATGAGATTCTGTGTTTTGTAGAGTGATGTGTGTGTATGTAGAATTGCTACAGAGTTACCTAGCTAGACTGGATGTTGCATTACTATTGCCTCTCGTTCTCTCTCGGAAATCTTTCTTTGATGCATCTGTATTCTGTAATGGTGTTTGGTAATGTTGGCTGTCTCTAATGGAATGTATACCTAAATGTAAATGGAATCCAAAGCTGAGGCAAAGTTGAAGAGAAAATATATAAGGCTGAGAGTGGTATAAATACGAGTAGACATGTAGCACAAAGAAAGTCGTACTATAAGTTTAACTGAACTGTTTTTGTGAATTTTGTTGATTTTCAGGATGCATACTTGAACCCAAGTTCGGGTGTGCTGAGGTTGACACGTGCGGGTGATATTGTGCGTGGGCTTTTGCCCAATGATCAGGGTGACTTATGGACAGTCTTTTCGCCGAATCATACAACCTATGAACCCGTCTCAATGGCTACACATTTCCACGAGAATGAAGCTGAGTATCTTCATTCTCCACCATCTACTTCCAATATGCCGCTTGTGACTGTCATTCAGGTGAGAAATTGAACATGCTCCATTCTTTCCTTTTTTTACACTGTTTCCCTGATATACAAAAGCTCTTCGATATCTTGTCTCTATATATATATAGTGACAGTGACAGTACGTTATTATTTCTAATTCATAGCAATATGCCTGCCCAGCTGTAAGGCATTGTCACGCCTTACTTTTTCCCTCGCTTGAACTCTTTCTAACTCTCTAAATGAAAAATGATACCAAGGATTTGGGAGATAAATAAAAGAATGACATTTTCGACTGTATTGGCTAGGGGAAAGTGACCATGCACGTGTGCAGTCAAGATATTGAAACGTAATGTACCTCTGGGCTTCCAATAAAGATTAGTTTTCAGGATAAAAGTACTCGATTTCTTCTGGACAGTGGATCCAAACCTAGTAAATTACTGATGAATTTAAATATTAGATAGACAAATGCACAAGTGTCCAAATATGGAAGTTTGATCAAATTACTTCGATCTTTAATCCAGTTAATAATGAATTGTTTGTCATTTGTAAGAAGTAATAGAGTGTCTTTTTTTGGTTTTAGCTAGTCTTTTGTTTTAGAAGTTTCTCTCTGAAATCGATGGACATTTGAGGAAGTTTTTTTTTGGGTTTGGAGTTATAGATATGGATGTTGCAATATGTGGCTATCACAGTAAAGATGACAAAGATTTATGACTGTTTTATAATAAATGAGAGAGTTTTGGAATGCAGGATCTCTGTCTTTTGTACCATAATAATAATGAATGTTTCTGTGTTAGTTCCGTGGGTGGACTCTAATACAATAGCATTAGTTGGAAGGCTAGCAAAATGATTGCGGATTTGGTATTGGTCATTTCCTTGGCTCATTTTTCTATTCTGTTATCGTATGTGTAGTGTAGTGTAGGTAATTTAAGAATCATAACTTGAGCAAGCATCTATAGTATAGAGAATAAGAAATATTGGCGTGTATAAGAAAATGATGTGTGTTATTGCCGCAAACGAGAATATAATAATAATCGTTTTCCAGAGAGACTATTTTTGTATCTAAACTAACAAGTAATATGGGTTTTTCCTTCCTCCATTTGTTCATGGCTGCAGTCAATTCTCCGGAGAAAATAAAGTTGATATACCAAGTATTTATAATATACAGAGAGAGAGAGAGAGAATAGATATTGATTACGACTACTAAGTCGGAATGTCTATGTAGGATATATAAGTAGAGTTGTAGTAGCTGGAGAACAAGATTATAGTGTCTCAATCCCAAAGCCCATGGTAGACTGGACATGATTTTCGGTTCCATTGGCCGATAATAAATCTATTGGTCAGTTCGTATTACATTTTACATTACATTTCATTCCAAATAACAGCGTTGCACTAGTGGAAGGCTGATCTAGTCCGGTTTAACTGTATAGCAGTAGATTACTTCATAGGAAATACTCTAGAGATAGACTAATCTTCATCGGAATGGTTGTTGATACCAAATATTTGCAGGGAGAGTGACTTGAGATAGCCCAACAAGGCTCCTTCATAAGAAATCTATATGGTCACTATTACTATATGTACATATCCCTTACTTTATAGTAGTAGAGATAATATATCAGACTCCTTCTGTTGGAATACAATTTTCGAGTTAAGTCCAGTTCAGTGCAGTAGTCCAGAGAAAGCTACTCTATTTTTCTATTTCTTTTGCTCTCCTTCCTTCATGTGAGTCAGACCAGGCAGGATTGAGTTGAGGATGAGGAGGATTGTACTAGCGCGTCGTTTGCACTTGCTACGTACAAAGTGTACATGCAGACAAGGCAGTCAGAGAGGTAAACTAGCCCTTCACTATATAAATTGGAGTTCAAATTGGTTTTTCCCTTTGCTGACTCGAAATGGTTCCTGTGGACCTAAAAACGGATCGGAAGAAGAATGAGATAGAAGAAGAGGGAAAGAGAGATGGATGAAGCTAAGCAATGCAACACACAGATATCTTATATATGTATCTGCATTCAATTTCCTATTACTACTCTCCTTTTCCTTTAACTTCATCTTCCTTACTCCTGGACCACTTATATATGATGGGGAGAGTGTAGTAGGACATTGGTGGTTCTTCGCTGATAAGAAATTCTGCACGATATTTGCTATTTGATGGAATTTAGTGGACATAGGCACTGCAAAGGCTATTTCTTGATAGTAGGCCAAAGGATATTGTATTATGTATATATATTCTGAGAATATCCTGACTCATTGCCCGCAATTCGATATGTAGCCGACAAATGCTCATTCGCAGAAATTTTATGCCCTAAATAATAAACACAAAGATTCATTTTTTCGTGACAGTAAGTCATCTATCTATTTTCCTCGACTGTATTTTGAAAAATACTGTTGTGCAGAATAAATAACTCTGGAAAATTGAAACCGTCTTAAAACCCTATTATAGCAAATGTAGATTTTGTCTGGGTGAAAGTAAATAATGTTTATAAAATAAGCTAGGAAATTTAAGAATATTGACATTTTTTATAATAACTTATTTGAATTTGCAGGACAAAGGAGAGGCAGATGGGATTCGCCGGGTCTTGTTTGGAGCTGGTCTCAAATTTTGGCTACATCGCCTACTGTTTCTGGATGCAGTTTCATACTTGAGTCGAGGAAGACTGAGCGTTTCGCTTAAACGTTATATTCTCATAGACATTGATGACATATTTGTGGGAGAAAAGGGAACCAGACTAAAGAACAGTGATGTTAAGGTGATGATTTGGGATGGATTAGTGTTTTGGTTGAATACGATGAATCTAAGATCATGCTGTTGAATGTTTCTGCACTATTTTAATAATATCTTACAGTGTTTTCGTATACAATGTGCAATAATTTTTTTTAATATGATAGGCAATTTTGGAGACACAAGACAAACTTAGAAGACTTGTTCCCGGATTCAAATTCAATTTGGGATTCTCAGGAAAATATTTCCATTTTGGGGACGAAGAAGAAAATGCTGGAGATGATTTACTCTTGGGTATGAATTACTGTTTATATGCACATTTATGTCCTAAAAATCATTTTGCAATTATTATAAAAACGAATGATGCATACTGTGTCTTATTATATCCGGGTTTTCTTACCTAACAGACAATAGTGACAAGTTCATGTGGTTTGGACACATGTGGAATCACATACAGCCTCATCTTTACTCCAACACAACTCAACTCATTTTAGATATGATAAAGAATAAAGACTTTGCCAAGGTATCAATAGGATTTAATTCTGTTTGGGGATGGGGATCTATGTAAGCCTAATTGATGGATTTAATGCAATGTTTGGGGTTATTTACAGGAACATGGAATTCCAATAGACTCAGGCTATTCAGTTTCTCCTCATCATTCCGGTGTTTACCCTGTTCATGAGCCGTTATATGATGCATGGAAGAAAGTATGGAACGTGAAAGTTACCAGCACTGAGGAATACCCACATTTACGACCAGCAAGACTGCGAAGAGGCTTTATTCATAGAGGAATAATGGTAACATCATAAATGTTGCTAAATTGCATTTCCCAAACGATCTCTTTATGTTGACTTCGCGAAAGTGGCTGGAGACGTCAAAAGTATTTTACTTGGGTAGTATATTTGGGAATCCTGTCGCTTCAATAGCCAGCAACTCATCTGCAATGTCGTAAGAATGGTCAGAATTACGTCTGGGAAGTATTTTTAGTAGTCGGTGACGATTCCCAAATCGTGAGTGTTAAGTCTTGTCTGAGTTGGCTTGGGAAAATATTTAAAAGTCGAAAAGTCAAATGTGATGATTTCAGTTAAAGATAAAGAAATTGGCAAGGCTTAATATTTCTCCACGTAAAAACATAAAGGGTGTTTGGGATTTGGCATGGATTTTGTTAACTGCGATAGTCGACTGGCATGACTTAGTCATCAGCTTATATATCAGTTGGCAAAAAGCTAATAAAACAAATAGGGATTTTCTCAATGGTTTGACTGTTGGTGTAGGTCCTGCCTCGCCAAACATGTGGCTTGTTCACTCACACGATCTTCATCGATCGCTACCCGGGAGGTCAATCTAAACTGGATGAGAGTATTCGGGGCGGAGAGCTTTTCCAAACTATAGTCTACAATACTGTAAGTTTGACTTGGCTATAAGGTTGTTATAAATCTGCAGTGGTAAAAAGGAGAGAGAGAGAGATACCTACTTAACTGTGTATGTCCACTTGGTGGAAGAAGTTTTTACACTTGATTAGAATTCCTAAGCTTTGCTACTTTTCTCAATTTGAGTTTTGGAGGGGTTGTGTAATATTTTATTTTCTTTCTCCTCCTTGTAACGTTTTTATTTCATTATTACTTTCTGTGCTGGCTGGCCATGGTTTGTGGTGGGTTAGAAGAAAGCTTTGTTATTATGTCTCTCTTTCTCTCTGGTTTATGTGCTGCGGTCTGAACATTTCGAAGTAGAGTTTAATGTAAAGCGGAGGCATTGAGTTGTATTGTATTGCTTTGACTTTATTTTACTTTCGTTTAACAAACTTTAACCACATTATACGTCTTGGTGTATGTATAAATTATAAGTAGGTAGCTACTGGAAGTTCTTTATATTATAGGGATTTTTTTGCTTGTATACATATATAGTTTACATGGGACATATATGATGTGACTAAGTAGTGTGGGGTAGAAGTGTGGTATAATCGTATATGTATCCTGTACTTTTGGGGTAGATTAGTAGTTGATGTTAGCATTCTTAAGATAGAGAAGTGGTTTAGTTTAGTGTAGTCTTTCCTGTACTAGTATTATATTTATATTTCTTGCCATTACATTGCATAGGATTATTAGGGAGGGTTTTCTGCCAAGAAGAAAAGATTACCACTAGGAATCTGTGAAGCGATAGCACTAAACAGCCAGGGCAAAAGCCCACACATACACACACAAGTTTTAACAGGAGTTGAGTGAGTAAAGGATACAATAATCGTAATCTTTTACGAGCTTTCTTTCCAACTTCATCTATACTTTGATGGTTTTCCGAGTTGAAGTAATGCAATTTAATGCAATCGTGGAGAATGGGGATCTTGTAGTTCTTCTTTCTACATAATCTAATGCAATGTAATGTAAAGAGGCGAACATTTTCAGTTATATCTATCTCTGTAGGCTCTAGTGCTAGACACT
>JAAAYG020048727.1:0-11644 GCA_009936455.2 Tomocerus minor
AGGCAATTCCATTCTTATTAAAATAACTTTAATTTCATCCATCCACTATCCACCTGGATGAAATTAAAGTGGATAAAGCCAATTTTGTCCAATTTTATCCTACCCCTTCATTTCCTCCACGTCAACCCTGAAAGAGAGGTCCATAAGACATCAACATGTTTCATGGGTACACTGGGGTAATTATTATGCATCTCATGGTGATGGTGATAAAAAGCGAATCAGTATTCTATGACTTGCTCAACTTTGAGAGAATTTTCCTTAAACTATGTTGCTCACTTTACTGCATAAAATTTAATACGATTTCCGACTCATTATCACTTCGATAAACAGAAATCCTTCAATGTCAGTAAAACATTGTTGCAAATTAGTCTTAATTTGACTTCCGAAAGGAATATTTTCCAAATACTATCCGATCATAAACTACATTATTATTAGTATTTTATTTTTTAGCAACAATTTTATTAATATTTTAAAATTTTTGAGATTATTAGTCTTTTATTTGTGTATTTGAATTGCCAGTAACCTTCACTAACACTGTGTTTCTTTTTGCCTATAGTCAAGGTCACACAAGATAATCATTATGGATACTTTACGCAACCAAATTAGAGAAGATTCTGAATTACCTAATCATATCCAAAGCTTTGGAGAAGTTCCACAAGTGAATAGCTGCAAAGTCATTTTATTAACTGGAGTGACAGGGTATCTAGGGCCATATTTGTTGCGAAACTTATTGGAGAAGAATCAATTGAAAGTCTATTGTCTTGTGAGAGAAACGTCCATGGCCCTTGCTCAAAATATTTTAAAGGACATTAAATTCAACGACGAGAATCAAGAGAGAGTCATTCTAGTAGCTGGAGATTTGCGGTTAAAAAATTTTGGAATAGATTTAAAACTATACAAAGCTCTTAGTGACGATGTTGATGCTATCGTCCACTCGGCGGTAAAAAGCAATCATCTCGAGATGTACGAAAAACGGACAGACAAAGACACGGATTTACGTACTGTTAACGTCCTGGGAACTTTGAAAATATTGGAATTTGCCACAACTGGGAAAATGAAGCGCATTTTTTATGCTTCGTCTATTCTTGGATGCAACCGGATATGTTCCACCGGAAATCTGTTGTCCGAAGAATTAATCGAGGAAGATAATTACGGAGATGGACTTGGTATGGGCTACGCCGTGTCCAAATTTGTTTGCGACAAATTGATGAGTGAGGCAATCCGAAGAGGAATTCCATGTATTGTTTGCAGATTTCCATTTATAACATTCGACAGTCGATCTGACGTCATAGACTTAGATAAAAGTCATGCCTTTTTTGTTATTAAGTCTTTTAACGAAACTGGAATGAAACCTGAATACCCTTCCGCCTTTGTTGCTGTACCCGTTGACCATTGCGCCAAGATTGGAATTGATCTGTTCTTCCACGAAAACGCTCCTTCTGGAATTTACAATCTGATGAATCCCCACCAAATGGATATGAAAATATTTGTGGAAGAGCTCGCGAAAATTTCCTGGGCACAAGAGTGGAGGAATGTTGATTTCTCAACTTATTCCAAGGCTTTGGTGGCACTAGGAGACAAGTCAATTTTGTATCCATTACGAATGCTTTATTTTGAAGACGAAGCCGAAAAGATTCTGACAGAATATAATTTAGTAACAAAACTCCTTTTAACAACACAAGGTGGAGAGTTTCTTCAAGGTGTCAGCTCCAAATTTCGGAAATATATTCCCTACATTGACGAGTTAGTAGAAACCCCAAAAGAATTGCTATTCAAAATGTTGTCAGCTGCACGAGATTTGGGTAAATTTTAATAATTTTGAGAAAGAAACGTATTTGGTTGAATCTGTTTTACATAATAAATGTAGTGCTTAATTACATCACACAAACATTGGTTTTAAATAAAATGTGATTTCCATTCCACAAAATGTAATTTCAATTAAGCGAATTAGTATGTTTATTAAATCTTTTTAATCCGAATATTGGGCTATTCAAATTGTGTGTTCTATGTTCTATATGAATTAACAAATCTTATTAAGTTCATTGGAGAGATGCATCCACATTTCGTACAGATTTTTTATAGAGAACAATTTCATATTCCCAGAAAAAATTAATCGTGTTTCACCATTTAGTGCTGGTAAATCCAATTTAAACTCATGTAATTTTAAAGAGAAAACAAATTGTGTTTTTATAAACAATTTCCTTTTCTGACAGGCAGCAATATCTGAAAATGTGTCTATGGCATTAAGTTTTGCTTTTTTGTTGGAATTGTTTGAATGGGAAAGATTAATACTCCACAATGACTAACAATGATGACAGTGTTACATGGGGTTTGTTAGTCCGTCTCGTCCGTTTCATTTTTCTGTATATGATCACCAACAATATGTGAATTGAAATTAATATTACAACTATTATCATTTCAATAACGGTGTCAAAAACGCCTTCTTTTGCATTATTTTACGATAAAATTGCATTAGCTATTGCTGTTGTGATAGATGTTTCTGTTTTAATTCCTTCCGTAACTAAAATTTTCAATCTTAGAAAGTATTGTTGTAATATGGGGCATGGCCGTATTCAGGGGATGGGTACATAGGCAATTGCCCCCCTCCCCAAAATGTCGAAAAAAGAGAAAATTTTCGGAAAAACGAGCAAAATTTTCCGCGCTTCCCGCGAAATGAGATACATTTCATCAATTTTTAGGCCAAAATCTCTAGTTTTCGCGCAAAGTGGAGCATTTGAAAATATCACAATAAAATATGTTTGGCTTTGCCCCCTCCCCCCCGAAACTGAGTTCTAAATACGGCCTTGATATGGGGAGTAAAAGAAGGAGAAAGCTATGAAATCTTTTGGCATATACATCTTGTTTTTTCGGTTTTGTCGCGGTTTTTGGGACTTATATTTCCCAATATGTTACGGTTTTGTCTCGGTTTTTGGGACTTATATTTCTCAATGTTACGGTTTTGACTAGTTTTGTTGCCTAATTTAGCGCAAGTAATGTAAGTATGCTTGATTTAGCGAAAATTGTAAAATGTAATGTCTGGATACAACTACTACATCGTAAGGGTCTATCTTATTGTTAAAACTTTTGATTCTAAAATTCAGTGTTGGTGTATTAGGTAAAAATAAGAGAAGTCATTATCTAACTGTCACTGCCAGACTGCCACCAGCCATGCAACTATATCTTATTTCACTTGTAGATATAATTCACATTCACTGGGAATAACTAATATTATATATTACGTTTTATCCACATAAGTTTAATTATTGCATTTAAAATTAAAATGTCATGACAATCATCGGTACATAAACGACTTCTGTGGTGACTGCGACATGTATAACATTTTATTTGCTAATAATAGGTCCGGTCACCCTTATTTTCGTAGAATTGTTTTTTTCCTGTTTGAAGAGCACGGAAAGGGATAGCACAAGCGTTGTAAATTTTTGGGTTGCATGATAAACAGTTTAAAGTGTTGATTTTTACCATAGTGGGATTATGTCACGAAGTAAAAGAACGATTTTGTTTCAGTAGAAAACTAAACTTCAAAACATTCCATCAGAAAAAACGTGCTGAACTACAAGGTGAATTTTGTTAGAATGATTTCCTCGCTACTTTTTCTCCAGTCCAGTGCTTTTTTGGAAATCTGCTGCCGATTATCTTTTCTTCCATTTGATTGGAGTCATCGAAATAAAACTGTGAAGCCAAAAGCAACTGGGAAATCAAAGGCTTTTTACGGACATCTATGCTTATATATTGGCAATAGATTATTAGAATTCATTTCGTTATTTCTGTCTATGAAAGGAGAAGTAGGAATCCCATATAGAATCCGGATCTTTCACTTTAGCTTTTGTGTGTTACTCACAACTTTATCTGTTTTCCCATTAAATGTAGCCATTCTTAGACAGGATTTTGTCGATTGGCTTAATTTATGCACTAACTCGGAATTTTCGAAACAAAAATTTATAATTGGTAGGTCTGCAAATGACAAAAATAATTAAAAGATAATATATGTTAAGAAATGTTCGTATTTCATTTGCAATTATTAAATATAATTAATATGTTCTATATATATAGGATCAAAGAACGAAGAAACTGAGCAAGATGAAAAAATGAAGTTAAAATACCTGTTGCTTTTCTCACCATCGTCAATAATCTTCGTCCTGACTGTTAGCCTACCTGTGGCAATGAGTTTATTACCTAAAGTCCTTCATTACGAACAATTGATCATATTTCATCATCTTGGCCTTGGATATCCTGTCTTGATTATTTTATACAAATTGACTATTTTGCTCAATTTGTATTTCATTTCTTTTCAAATATACTTTTATACGGCAATTCTTATTCACCGAGCAGTGGTTATGCATTCCGTGATTCATAGACTCAACAACCTCACGTGAGAAATTATGTTTTATTTAAATGAAAAAAAAAACTTAAGAATTGTTTTATAATAATAATAATAAATAATGATTTTTCCAGGAAAATTGAATTTCTGAAGAGAAGAGTAGTATATTATGATTTAGTAGACGTCTATCGACAGCAGACAATTCTGTTCAACATGTTCTTAAAAGTCATCTGCCAGTTTGTATGTCCACTTTGGGTTTTGGCACTTCGTTTGACGTGCATTTTGTGTCTCTATTCTATCATTAGACTTTTCCATTCTGACTTTTTCTTCAGGATTTTCTTCGCATTTTTGTTTGTGTACAGTTTAATCATTCTTGGGATCTTTAGTTTCTTTTCTACCGCCCTAGCAAACCGATCAAACGTCGTTCTTAATAATTTGAAAGCTGGTGAGCAATCAAAGAGACAAATTTCCACCGTCAAGTCGCTACATCCATTTGTGTGCAAATTGGGAAACTTTCAACAATGCAAAAATAATATATTTCTTAGTTTGATGTGGCAAATATTTGACGCTACAATTACCTTACTTTTAACGTTCTGATATGCTACGACGAATAATCTATTTAGTTTTACATGATAGTCTGAACATTATGCTACATTAACCTATTAACATATTTTAAATTGTGCCAAGCAATCCGGACGCTAGGCCACCCTACTTAGTTTTAATTCAAATTCACTAATATTTGTTTAGGTACCTCAAAATTCTGACTATAATAAAATAATCGATCAAGGAAGTACATTCAAACGCTTTAAACCAGTATATTTTTTATTCGAAAAAATATTTACGTTTTCTTATACCAGTACCTAGAACTAATGAATCAAAACAGGTTCATTATTTTCTAAACCACGAAGTATATGTTTACCTGCTTGTAAATGCTTAAAATTATATAATTATGAACAAGGGGTGCATTATTTGAAAATTATAGAATTGAAACGGCTTATTATCGGCTGAACATGTCTTTTACAATTTTGCAATTGCAGGTGCATTCGAAACTCTTTACTTTATAAAACTCTAAAGTCTTTTATTGTGCTTCTCGAATTTTACATTCATTACACATTCCCTTTACTTTATATACACCATCGGTAATTACTTAAAAAGAATGGTAATATAATATGAAATTAAAGAAATACTTTAACTAGGTACTTTTAATGTTTTTAGGCGAAATTGTAATTTTCCAAATTTGTTATTGTCCCACGAGGAAATATGAATTAATTTTAGGGGAAGTTGAATATTCTTTTGCATTTATAATATGGTTCTGATGTCCAATGATTACTGGCATTTGTTTTAACCATAAAACAAGATTACTACAAAATCATAAGCCCAAATTATTTTTCTAAATCACACATTACGCTTATGAATTTTTCTTTTTGAACTTTTTCTAGCGATGATACGGAATTGTACGAGGTTGCATTTGTAATAATTAATTGAGTAAATGTGAGATCTAATTGTAAGTTGAGTATTTTGGACTGTAACCTTTTTAAATTGAAAACCATATTGTACATATCCTGGACCGAGTTGTTTTATACAATGCACCATTATTGACGTGGGAAATAGAAAATAGCTAACGAAATATTTAAATAACATTTTATTTGCCATTTCTTATTACGACCATTGCTTTAATTATTCGGTGATTGCAGTTTTGTCATTGTAAAAAAGGTGTACGCATTGGATAATAAGAATGCATAAAATATAAAGGTTTCTCGCATTGCATAATTGCAACAATAAGTGAAGTGTATTTGTAAAAAGTAAAAGAAAGTTCAATTGCCTTAAAGTAAATAAACAAAATGAAAATTATTATTGCAAAAAGGGATGTAAAACCATTTTATTTATTATTTGAAATATTAAAATAATGAAAATAACGCATTAAAGTAATTCTAAATTGACGTTGAAGGCAGAAGCCGCCGGGTAGATTGTGTTGGTTTTGGTGAGTTTGACGCGAGTGAGGATTGCTCGGCACTTACCTGGCGTAGGAGATACAGTGATCTGGAAGGCTGTGCTCCCAGGAAGAGACCTTCTCATTGCACTTCGAGTTGGTTGACTCCTGCGATTATCCCAAACGTGGATAACTCGAACGCGAAATTTTTTCCAGGGGGTGAAGCGTTCGCGCTTGCCCCTATAAACAAATTCAAAAGAAATTATCTTTCATAATAACCCAGCCCCAACTATCTAGATTTTAGGATAGAATTTGACTTATAATTTATGACATTGGCAATTTTTGTATTGGTAAGTATTGGTTACGGTTACGGCTCTGAAATTGGTAGGTATAGCCATCGCAATGGGTTTTAGGAGCAAAATATTAATGGATTATTGCGTATTTCTGCTCTGGGATTTGATTGACAATTGAATAATTAATATTAATTATGTGAGATTTTGTCAATGCTGCGGAATCTTCGAGGGTACATAAAAAAGCGAGGTATAACTATTAATGTATCCCTCCATGTGCCATTTATGTTCTACGAGAAATGTCCGATAATATCATTGGATATTATCATTAGTTAACCATGAACGGAATAATAATTGCAATTATGTTTATTCGAATCAGATACAAAAATTAAACACAATTTCTTTACAACTACCAACATTTTATAAAATATTCATGTTCCAGTAGATTCACATTTTTTAGTCGGCGGACACTTTTTAGTCGGTTGACATTTTTAGTCGACTGGCATTCTGTAGTCGACTAAATTTTTCAGCTGATCCCACGGACTTATATTAATCCTCTGAAAATTGAATCCGTTTAATGCTTTAAGGAAAGACATTTCGTTCCAAATAAATGGGAGTTGTTTGTGAGGACAGTAAGCTTAAATTTGAGCTCAACCTTTGAAAGATCTGCAAAAGATAAATCGGAGTTAAATAGTATGAATTACAAAAACTTCAATAAAATGCAACATTAAATAAGCTTTGTTTTCTTTAAAAAGTAATTTCTTATTACTTTGGAAAGATCCAATCCAAGGGTACTTCCTCAAAGCGTTCAATACTTCAGGAGAAACTAGCTCAGGTTTCTGACTGAGCATGTGTAAGTCCTCCAATGAAATTCCAGTAATGCCAGCATCAGTTAACAATGAAGCATCATTAGTTGGATGGATTTTGAGTTCAACACGCCGATCGTCGATACTCAGTATAGCCGTGTCAATTTTCAAAATCTGGAGATTTGGAAACATGGCGATAATTCTGCGAAAGGTTGTGTCATGGAGATTGTATGGGTGTAGTACCAAACGTATAACACTTGGAAACACAATGGGCGTTCGTAACTTTTCTAACAAAATGTCGTCATCAGGCAATATTACCCTTAAGGACTTTAAATTGCTGATGTCCAAGTCAAAGGAAAAAATGTCGGTAAATAATCCTGTAAATTTTACAACGTTTGGAAACCTTTTGATTTTAATCTCCGATGCTAATTCACAAGGTAGTAATGAAAATGTACCACTGGGGAATTTTTTAAATTCGGTCAATTTAGGCAAAGGGGGCAGCTGAAAGTCATGTCTAGTTCTTGTTGAGCTATAAATTGCAAGTCTTTTTAACGTGGGGGATATAGAGTTCAAAAAATTGTAAATTGTGTCTGTGATTGCACGCTTCTTGGATTGCGGTTGTGGTAGAACTGTATGATATATCAGAACAAAAAACTTGAGTTTTAAGTTAAAATCAATCAATTTGTTAAAGGGTGAACAATGAAGTTCTTTCGTGTGGTAGATAAAAGTAGTCAACGATTGCCAAATCATTCCTGGCTGTAATTTCTGTTCTATGAGCAGATTTGGCTGGTTCATCATTCCGTATCTCGTTTTTGAGCTGGCCTTGAGTACTTTTAGTGAAGGAAAAATGTAATTCATATCCATAATTTCTTCATCACAGAAATGCATATGCCATGTGAGCCGTTTCAATTTTGGATACTTAAATTCACTGTCAATTTTTCGTAATTCTCGCAAAAAAAATATATTATTGTCGCTAACAGCATTTGCCTCCAGTTCATTGTTCTCATTTCTAGGATTTTCATTATTTTCTGCTTGGGGAATGTTTTCACCAGGCTGTGCCCGACCCCGTCGGAGATGTATAACAAGATTTTCCAAATTTGGAGCAAATTCAGCAAGTAGCTTGTGAAAAACAGGGACAGTCCATGTTGACAAAAACCCACTAATATCAATTTCACTTAACCGGTCACCCCATTTCGATAGAATTTCTTTGAAAAAACGATCTTCACTAGGTAAGTGACCTTTGACATGTATTCGTTTGAAAGCAATGCTCTCTTTCTGGGTGGTTAGACACTCTTTTATTTTGTTAATAACGTCAGGAATTGAAAAGTCAACTCTTAGGATGCATCTTGATTTTAAAACGCGACCCATTTCCGACTCCCACAATTGACAAACATCCTTACATGAACGAAGATCGCTAGTGGGCAAATAATTTGCTATAATCTCCAATATCTGAAATAAACGAATAATTGTTTAATAATAAACCAGGTATATTATTTTCATGTATAAATTAATTGTGTCAGTTGTAGAGAAGAAATTCGTTTTTTTCCAAGAAACGAATCTAAAAATTCCAGGATGAACTCAGAAAAAAAGCGAAAGCGAAAATTTATAAAATACTGTAAATAATTTACTTGATATTTTGGAATAAAATATTGTATGGACAAAATAATACATTTTATAACTTATAACAGTACTTCAGACTTAAATTTTATTAGAATATGAAAAATGAATTTTTGGATTTCTTTATTTTATGCAAGTTCAGTAAAACATAGAAAAGCTACCGATAAAAAAACATGTATTTACTAGTTATCTTTATCAATTAATACTTACAAGAGGATTTTGTAGCGGTGATTGTGCAGTAAAAGCAGTAAAAGCCGTCATTGCTCTTCGGCAATTAAAAATACTTTATAGAGACTGTGCACAATTGTCAATTTCCTGCAGTTTACAAAACGGAATGGCTTTGATTTTTGATATTTAAACTAATCGACAGATAGACATTCCATTTTAGTTGTCACAGTCGGTTCGCAAGCATAATAAAAATATTGCTTCAACCAATGCAGGCTGTCAACGTTTTGATTCAAGGGATTCAAGGGAATGGAGATTATTTCTGTTACAGGACTAGAAATTATAGAAATTACAACATGCAGCTAAAAGGTGATACATTTTAGTCTGCCTGAAGCTATTGCATTGCACAATTATTCACTGAAAAGTACCTTAACTGTTCATGGCTACATGCATTTTACTAAGAATAACAAAGGTTACTATTTCTCAGCTAGATAAATCAGAAGGGAGGTACCTATGATATAATTGTGAGTGTGACCTACATATTTCTAGTACCTTTTACATTGTAGTGACAGGGATGGATGGGAAAACAGCCTATTTCTGGTTTACCTTTTCGTAAATACTATTAATTATTAATTATGTGTCTTCTTCAGAATGGAAGCTTATATTATGCATTCTGGCTTCCTCCGACAGTAAACAAATCCATTCAGTTTCAATTGCATATTTTGAATATGTATCCTTAGCTACTTTACTCTACTCTACACTACTGCAAGGAATTTACAACACATTTCATAGACATCTGAAAAGTACATCAAGTCATCAAGTCTTCGCTTTGGTCAGAGTTATAAGTTTCTATCCTGTTCCTATTTGTGTGCTTACTACCGTGGCTACATAAATGAGTCTTTATACTAGATTTGACATAGGTACTGCTGCTGTTATTCAACTTTATGTAATAAATATCTTAATTTTGAGAGTTTTGGACATACTTAAGGATGCGCGATCATTGGACATTTCGAGTTCATTTCGAGACTATACATGTATTAACATCGTAACAGGCATTCCGAAGGTATTTATTTCCAAAAGTACCATTTCATATGTATTCTAAAACAGCCATTAAACAAGATCGCAGTTTCCCGTGCATAACTGCTTAAAATGTAAAATAAATTTTAGTAAATGTGACCAGTGCACACGAAGACTTGCACGTAAAGGACTTTCTCAATATGACAAAGGCTTTTAAATGAAATATTTCGTAAAATTTTACATAGAAATGAATAAAAATCAAAAAATATGGGTCATCTCGGAGATGATCTATTTTTTGGGGACTTTCCAATTATTATTTATGATTTTCGTAATTTGCGTTAGAATGAGTTTGTACTTTTTACTACAGCATTTTTAAATTTTTGATCGTCAATTAAATAAGGTGTTTCTTGAAAAAATAATTCATCGAAATTCTGTCTAGAACATTATTCCAGCAAAAATATCTCAGTACCGATTACATTTTTATCCTTTATTGAATGACAAAATCAAGAATATACGTACATATGAAAAAAATGATGGAGACGATAGCTCAAAATGCTGAACTTTAAAGATTATTAAATATTTTGTATAAGTTGTATGGGGGAAGTATGGTATATGGGAGAAGTATGTTGTATGGGGGAGTATGTGGACAAAATGTAGTAAGGCATTTTCAGGTAGAATATACACAGTAAGTTTCAATAATGTGGAAACATAGGGATTTACATGTATTAAATGGCACCATCATAGGGATTTCATGTATTATTAATACATGTAAATCCCTATGTTTCCACCTTATTGAAACTTACTGTATATTGTGAGGTGCTGATATGGTTGTTTTTACTTTAAAATCACCTTAAGTATTTGTATATGCTGTTGAAGACAATTATGGCATGGAATGGTAAGGGTCCCCAGATAGATTGGTGTGTAAGGGAGTGTATGGGAAGTGTACGTATTTCATTTAGAAAGTAAGTGATGTGACGGGAAGGGTACTCGCTTCATGTTGTCAGTAAGGTAATGTACTTTATGTGTTCCTATTCCGTCTACTTTGTACTGGAAGTGAAGGGAAGTGTACGTACTCTAAATAGTTAATATGGATATGTAAGGAAGGGTTACTTATTTATCCTTGTAAGTATGGTATGGTAAGGTATGGGTTTCCTAAATAGTTCCCCTCTGAATATGATGTATATATCTCCTCATAATCAATTGAATTTTAATTTAGTAAGTACCTAACCCTAAATGTCAATTTATTATATTGAGAACTGAGACCTTCTCAAGCCAGCATGAGCATAGAATATACCTCTTTTTTATAGAATCAACTAGTAATTTGACCCGTCCTACGGACGGGGAAGTCAGTCGACATATAGCAGTAACAAAAATTTCGAAAAAAAAATTTTGAAAGAAAAAATTTATTTTTTTAAAATTTTTTCAGTTATAATTTCACAATAAAATTATGATCGTTCATCAGTAATAATGTTTAAAAGAA
>JAAAYG020048738.1:0-11641 GCA_009936455.2 Tomocerus minor
TTTTGCAGCCAATGGGAATGAGGTATGCCAGAGTGATGTCAGATGTCGGCATACCTCATTTTTGTTGGCTCTAAATCAACGCGCTAGGCGTCAAAATCTATGTAGGTAAACATCATATCACATCACATCACATCACACAACTCACAAGCACTCGCAACTAGCAGGCAGCCAACAAGCAGAGTCACATCACATCACACAACTCACAAGCACTCACAACTAGCAGGCAGCCAACAAGCAGTCAAGCAGGGGCAGTTCAGCAGGGCAGCCAAGCTGCACCAAGCTCAACACATAGGGTAGAAGCTAAACTAGAGGAGAAGTTACCATTCACTCCATTGTAAAGGTTTTGGATCAGTGATGGCCGCGAAGTTTTTTTTTTAGCGGGAAACACAGCTATTAAGAGTAGGGAACGACACCCGACGTTAGGCTGCAAGCTACCCGACGTTATGCACAAGCTACCCGATACCCGGCGCATATTGTTGCACCAAATTTTTGATTAAAATAGTGACGGCTAGGTGTACAAACACGGCCCATATTTGGGCATGTCTATTTCTGTTTAGGTTAGGTTTGTCCAAAATTTGAAAATAGTGACGGATATGAGACAAACATTTTTGAGAGAGATATTAGAAAACAGCCGTCACTATTTTTTAATTTTGGATAAACCTAACCTAAAAATAAATAAACATAGCCCTATTTAGGCTGTGTATGTACACCTACCCGTCACTATTTTTCATCTACATGGTATCAAAAATGTGATTCAGCATTGGGCTTAGGGTGTCTGATGTCTTGCAGTCGGGTTTGTTGGATAAGCCCTCTTCTCTTGGTTTACTGTTGTTTCAAAGTATTTCTACTGTCCATCATTGGGTAAGCAATATTTAATATCAAAAATTTATATAATTAAGCCTTACAATATAAAAAATATAGATAACCATAAATACCGATTTTTATTCTTTCAGGCCACTTCTTTCAAAACAAGTCATATTACAATAAACGACGTCTGTTATCACCGGCGAGATAAAAGAATTCCAAATTAGATGAGACAACTCCATCCATACTCCACCTTATCCACCACATTCCACCTTATCCACAACACTGTACATTATCCACCTTATCCCCGACACTCCACATTATCACACTCTACATTATGCACCACACTCCACCTTATCCTTATTCACATTATCCACCACACTCCACCTTATCCACCACACTTCACCTTATCCACCACACTTCACCTTATCCACATTATCCACCACACTCCACCTTATTCACATTATCCACCAAACTCTACATTATCCATTCCACTCTACAGTATCCACCACACTCTACATTATGCACCACACTCTACATTATGCACCACACTCTACATTATGCACCACACTCCACATTATCCACCCCACTCGACCTTATCCACCCAACTCCACACTATCCACCACACTCCACCTTATCCACCACACTCCACCTTATCCACCACACTCCACCTTATCCACATTATCCACCCCACTCCACCTTATCCACATTATCCACCACACTCCACCTTATCCACCACACTCTATCGTATCCACCATATCCCCCACACTCCACCTTATCCCCCACACTCCACCTTATCCACCACGCTCTACCTTATCCACCCCAGTAGTAGATTTGCGTTTGGGCGGCCTTAATCTGGTGTGCTTCTTGATATAAACGAATTCCAAATCGCAAAATGTATCTCTTCCAACTTTAAAAACATTAATTCAGTCAGTGCAATAAGCAGAAGAGGTACATTTTGCGTCCACCACACTCCACTTTATCCACCACGCTCCAGCTTATCCACCAAGCTCCAACTTATCCACCAAACCGCACCTTATCCAAAACACTCCACCTTATCCACCAAACTCGGGTAAAGCAGGTAGATCGGGTGAATTGGATAGGAGGGAAATAGTCTACCAGGCAGATAGGGTGGAAATAGTGGACCGGTTGGATAGGGTGGATATAATGGATGGGGTTGAAATAGTGGACCGGGTGGATATGGGGGAAATAGTATTGTATTTTGTATTTATTTATTCTGAACATGGGTCCCGCCCGTTCAACAGCTCAACATTAATATATCACAAGTACAGTCGTATAAAATATATCCTTTAAATTATTACAATAGCATAAACGGTAAATTAAGTTAGGTTATAACTTCAACAACGTATCTATAAATATTCACATAGTTCGCATTGTCATCATTACCAAATAAAATAGACAGATAATTATTTTCAGTAACGTTATTATCTCTATTCTGTAGAATGTCATGGTGTTGTCTTAAACTAGCTAAGTTACCATATGGGGGAAATAGTGGATATGGTTGAATAGTGGACCGGCTGGATATGGTGGAAATAGTGGACCGGGTGGATATGGTGGAAATAGTGGACCGGGTGGATGAAGTGGATCTGGTGGAGCAGATGAATCAGGTCGTAAAGGTTGATCGGGTGGATGTAACAGATCGAATCATAACACTAACATCTCATACACGACTTTTTGAATTCCTCAAACTTTTATTACTAAACCCGTGACGAAGTCACGGGGGGTGGCGAAGCCCTAGTTTATACATAACAAAACGTTACTTTGTTGTACACCTGGATTTCTTGTTTAGCTGTTGTTGCTAGACTCTATATACCCTAATTTAATTCTGATATTTTTATGATGTTGAAAAGGACATTGTTTCTTGAACATTGCAGTCGCAAGGAAAACAATAATATTTAAACGACTTTATATGATTGCTGAGAAAATAAACTTACATTTAGAGGATTAAATAAACCGTTGTAAACGAATGTAACAAAGAGGGAACTTGTACGATTATCCGAAATATTTCGAAAAAGTCAAATCTGACTGAAATGCCTTGAAATTATCGGAAATATTTCGAAAAAGTCAAATCTGACTGAAATGCCTTGAAATTATTCGAAATATTTAGAAAAAGTCAAATCTGACTGAAATGCCTTGAAATTATTCGAAATATTTTGAAAAAGTCAAATCAGACTGAAATGCCTTGAAATTATCCGAAATATTTCGAAAAAGTCAAATCTGACTGAAATGCCTTGAAATTATTCGAAATATTTCGAAAAATTCAAATCTGATTGAAATACATTGAAATTATTCGAAATATTTCGAAAAAGTCAAATCTGTCTAAAATACATTAAAATTATCCGAAACATTTCGAAAAAGTCAAATCTGACTGAAATGCCTTGAAATTATTCGAAATATTTCGAAAAAGTCAAATCCGACTGAAATACATTGAAATTATTCGAAATATTTCGAAAAAGTCAAATCTGACTGAAATACATTGAAATTATCCGAAACATTTCGAAAAAGTCAAATCTAAATGAAATACATTGAAATTATCCGAAACATATCTGACTGAAAAACAATGAAAATAATCAAAATATTTCGAAAAAGTCAAATCTGACTGAAATACATTGAAATTATTCGAAATATTTAGAAAAAGTCAAATCTGACTGAAATACATTGAAATTATCCGAAATGTTTAGAAAAAGTCAAATCTGACTGAAATACGTTGAAATTATCCGAAATATTTAGAAAAAGTCAAATCTGACTGAAATACATTGAAATTATCCGAAATATTTCGAGACAGACAGAGTGCAACCTTTCTATAAAGAGCGAAACACGTTCCATCTTAAAAACACGTGAAATAAAATGTAAGGTATTGTTCATAAAGATGCTGAGTTTGTATAGAGAATGATTTGAATGAATGGCATGAGAACGACAATGATTGGTAGAGAAGACAGGCGTCCCAGGTAGTGAATCGCGATGAATGCGTTGCCATTTTAGAGAATGATCGGCCGTTAGTTCCCTCTTAATATTGTTTAATGCTTTGAAATTTTCAATGCATTATTTAGCTAAAAGCATTCAATAGATTCTGCAGAAATGAATTTATAACATAATATATTGAAAAACAATTCAAATGAAGAAGCAATACACGTGAAGTAAGTTGTAAATGCAAAATGTAGCCGTTCATATTCCTCGTAACTTGAGGGAATTTATAGTGCATGTTGTTTTATCTAAGTAGTTACAGTGAATGGTTTAAGAAGAGAGGCAAAGGTTGTGAGACGAGGAGTGAAGGATAGCTATACTACGTGCGTAGTATCAAAGAACGAGGGTAATGAGTGAGGTTTTTGGTTGTTCGATGCATAGATATAGGGAATGCTGTAGAAATGGAGAAAAATACACATGTAATATGAGTACTGTGCATGTTGTTTTATCTAAATAGTTATAGTGAATGGTTTAAGAAGAGAGGCAAAGGTTAAAGGTTGCTCGATGCATGGAGATATAGCATGAGTACTGTGCATGTTGTTTTATCTAAGTAGTTACAGTGAATGGTTGAAGAAGAGAAGTAAGGTTAATCGATGCGTGATACTTGCTCTACTACTGCTTGGAAACATGTATGGCTATAGTAGAGCATAAGGTGAAAAGTGATGACACACAGACGAACAGACAGACAGACAGATCGAACATTTCCATAAAGAGGTCACTGTGTTCCCTCTTAATAACTGACGAAACTTCATTTACTCAATACATAACCGAATTAAACGAACTATAGAATTAAATAGTTCAGTAGGTATCGAATATATCTCCAAGCATAAATATATAGACTTTTATTGTCACTGCCCATTACATTTAAGGGTTGCCATAAATGACAGTAATAAGTATTAATAATAAAAAATGTTAAGAGTAGTCAGTGGCGGTTCTACCCACCTGCGAAACCTGCAGCGCAAGGGGCCCAGCGTCTGGGGGGCCCCGCGCTTGAAGCAGGCAAAACATTATTCAGTGCTGCTTACCTTCAGAATTTTGTACTGTGGCCATTTATAATTTGGAAAAAATCTTTTAGAAAATGCGTCTAGCATATCCCATTTTCTTATCGCATATCACTATATCGCCTATCATGGGCGTAAGAGAAAGCGATTCTAGTGAAGGAAAATAATCGAGCCTAAAACCAGAATAATTTTAAGCATAAAAATAGTAGGGTCAACATTTTTACTCTAATTTTACTTAAATTAAATTAATTAATTTTAGATGGCAATGTGGGGCAATAATACAAGTTGCATTTATATACTCATTGTCGGCAACAGTTGCCAAAGCCGAGAGAAGCTGTAAAATGTATTTCAACGAAGTAGTTTGCTGTATTCAGTGAAAGGGAGTCACAGACAAAAACGTAGAAGGCGATTTCGGAGGGGGCTAAAATTTAATATACATATTATATATACATATTCGCACGTAGCGCGATAAACTTTGGCATTTATCCCGAAAATGAGCGAAATAAAGCATGATATGGCTCAAAGGTAGCTAAAAATTTTAGGCCCCCCAAAAAGTAAGAAAAAGGGATTTTTTTCATGAAATAACCAAAATTTTTGCGCCATGCGCCATTTTTGAGAAAAATTAGCCTATATTTAACTAATTTTGGGGAAAGAATACCAATTTTTTTGCGCTACGCCAGAATACGTAGATATACTAGGGCCCTGCTTCAGCCGCCTTGAAAGGGGGCCCCGCAGGTAGGTAGAACCACCTCTGAGAGTAGTGTTTAGAATAATAAATTGGTTATAAAAACAAATAATAGTAACAAAGAACAAAACGTTGCTTTGTTTTATACCTGTATTTTACAGCTTAGCTATCATTATTATTACTAAGCTGTATTGTAATTTAATTCTGATATTTTTTATGCTGTTGAAAAATACTTATACATTGGATCTTGAACATTACAGTCTCTAGGAAAACAACAATATTTAAACGACTTTATATGATTGCTGAGAAAATAAACTTACATTTAGGGGATTAAATAACTGACGAAACTTCATTTATATAAAACACAATCGACTGCAAGTAAAATATCGATTCTAATTCCATTGCGTTCGAAGGAATAGAAAAGAAAATTTAGTCATAATATTATTAGTTCCCCACATGTGTCCATTGACATATATATTATTATATAATGCTCATAGACCATGGATGAGGTCCGTTTGAACTTAAAATCTATCTGATCGATACAAACTATAACACGATCTTTAAAATTTTGCAATTTCTGAATAAAAGGTCGTATCACATAGAATACTTTAAATAGTACAGGTGTTCAGTACAATTATATAGTTTATAAAAATATCGAGTAAATGGGAAATATTTGTGTGTAACAAGGTTCTACATTTACGATTATGTTAATGGAAAGCCAAATTTCCAACGAAGCTGCTGCTATTATTATGCCAGTCAGACTTTACATGTGCTTATTTAGAAAAATTTGAATAAATAGATAAACTATCCGAAATCCCAGAAAATTTATTTACTATAACCAAATAGTTATGATTAATAGCTAAACTATGTACAATATTTGCATGTATAAGAGTAGAGTAACCTAATTCATTTTTAATATGTATGTGGAAGAATCTCAGTTCATCCAAACGTGTACTATAATAATAACGCAAACTACCAATGACACAAGACAGAATGTCAACTGAACAACTAATGCAACAAGCATGCACTACAGCTTTTGTTAATTCTGTAATAGTCAATATTTGTACATCTGGTTATAACTTAGTTGTGAATTATCTAAAAAGCTTTTTCGTTCCAACACTCATTGTTAGCTTGGCTTATTTAGTATTTACTAACTATTAATACAAAATGAAATGAAAATTCATCATCAATTTGAAGAGCAGTACTACGAATTACATTCTACAGCACACAGGCCACTTCTAAATATTCATATTCTACAAAACGTGTTGGCATTCCCAGATTTTCCAAAATTGTGTTGTTTGGAATGAGTGGTCTTCATTTTATCCTAGCACAATGCTGTTTTATTACTTTGACACTACATTTGTCTTGGGCCACCATGCTGTTTGAGGACAGCAAAATAGCATATGCATCATCTTCCGAAGACATGAAAGTTTTGATAAAGCATGAGTACAATATTATTAAAGCTCTGACCAATTTTGCAGAAAAAAGCGACGGGAAATTAGTGACTGTCTCAAGGTGATAACGAGATCTTTCAATTTTATTACATAACAAAGTGTATCTTAGTGTTAATGTAAATTTTTTAATCACAGCTACATTTCAGACTTTAGTTCCAGTTTCCTCCAGGGTATTGGGGCTAAAAAGAGTCTTATATCTATTGAAGGGGTATATTTAATGGATGTGGACGCATTAGCAGAGGAAGGGGTATTTCATGCCTTAATGACTTTTCGTTGCATCCGAAGAATTGTACAGGACCTGCCAGAAATTCACGAAGAATTAAATACGATTTCTCCGAAACATGACTTGAGTAAACTTATATTTCAATTAGTGAATTGCAAAAATTTAACTAGCATGATTTATGGTTAACATAAGTCCAATTGTAATTGTGACGTTTTATGTGCTTATTAGCTTTAATGATGAAGTTATGAGTGGAGATATTTTCTTGTATAATTATTTTCAGGAGACCAGTTAATAAGGTTGGCCGACAATATTCCTTATCCATTGCAGGAAGACTTGGAAACTGCACTTTCTGCAGTTATAAGATTGAAACAAATATACAATTTGCATATAGACGATGTGTGTAATAGTATATACAATGTATTCATAATATTTCTACGCAAATGTGGGAATTTAATTTAATTTGATACTTCTCCACTAGATTGTAATTGGAAAAATCTCCAACATGAACACAAATAGTGGGCTAACAGCACGACAATGTTATGAAATTGGCTTGCATGCTTTCCACAATGCTTGGTATTCTCATGCAATTGACTTTTTGAACAAAGCCCTGGAAATGGAGCCCGACAAATACTTTCCTTTCACATCTTTAGAAATTGAAGATATTGAAAGCAAACTGACGGTCATGATAACGGAAGTAAATCAATTAGTTATAAAATACACAGTCTCAAAAAAGCTTCATGGAATTGAGCTCTTTGGTCGTTAACAATTCTGCATATTTATGTCATAGCACGACCACAAGTTACGTTCTGGACTAACAGACGAGGACTATAAGTACGACTCTCTTCCATATATTTTCAACGATTATTTGAATGAAAGGAACTCGTCCAGCTTCCGAAACAGAAAGGCCCTTACTAGTCTTGAACCTGGCATGGAGGATGCGGAAACTCCACTTCCATTGGTATCAAAATTTCAGAAACTATGCCGAGGAGAAAAGTTACAAGTAAATTGATAATTCAACTATTATAGAATTAGATGTGTAAGAATGATATGAGGCCAGCCTTTGCTTATAGCCAATTACAATTCTGTTTTGAAAAGAGTGACAGTAAGTTGAAGGGACTAAAGTGCTATCTGGAGTCAAGAACGCATCCTTACTGGACAATTTCTCCATTAAAGGTAGAAATTCATCATGAGGACCCATTGGTGATCCAAATCTATGATGTATTATCGGAATTGGAAATGAAAGATTTAAGATATGAAGTTAAATCGGAATTGAGACAATCCAGAACGGTATCTTTAGATGGAGGCACAAAAGGGGATTTAAGTCCTTATCGAACTTCCTCCAACTCTTGGATTTTAGACTATAATGTTACAAAATTTCAATATCTTAGCAAAAGGATTGGTAGAATTCTAAAATTTGACTTGAGGAAATATGAAGCATCTGAAAATCTACAAGTTGCCAATTATGCTCCTGGAGGGCACTATGTGAATCATCTTGATGCAATATTTGACGAACAGGTAAAAATATTTTTGTGACAAGTTGTTTTTAAGTTTACCAATGTAATTTTCTTCATTCTATTATTATTCTATTCTAGGTTGTGTCACACGTTAGCCAAGCAGAAATTGACCGCGGAGATCGAATTGGAACATTCATGATTTATGTAAATGCCACGCTTATTGTAAACACAGTTATATCCAATCAATCTTTGTCTCTCTTTAAGAGAGCAATTTTGCTGCATTATTACGTCATTTTGTGTTTGTCCTGCAGTTATCAAATGTGGAAGCAGGAGGTTATACAGTATTTCCTAGCCTGAAAATAGCTGTGAAGCCAGTTAAAGGGTCGTCTGTGTTTTGGTTCAATTTATTTTCGGATGGCAGCATCAATAAAAAAATGATGCACGCTGGATGCCCTGTATTGTATGGACAAAAATGGAGTAAGTATCCAGAAAAGTATTTAAATATACCTGCAAATATACATTAGACCAGAAATTAAACTATTACTGGCAAAAAGGTCAAAGTAGGACATGAAGACTACACCTGCATGTCATTATAATGCGCGTGCGTGCGAGCACACGCGCATTATGAAGTGCAAAAGTAATGAAACTTAACGTAGCCTAAATAAATGACTTATAACTTGACTATTTAGGCTATAAGATATTTAGGCTGATTTAGTTATTTAAGTTAGGTCCCACTCATGCGCGTGGCCCACAAAACAATCGTTGTGTGTTGTTATTAAAATTATCAGCAGAATTAACAATTAGCCAGCACGACTGAATTGCCCTTTTCACTAAAAATATAATTTTTACATGTAAATAAATAGTTTGTATATAAACATTTGTATCCTTTGTATACGAGTTGATATTTATGTAACGTAACATCTATTGCGGAATTATACATTGATGCTCATCCTGAACTTACAAAACTTTTCCCATGAAATCAATATTACTTATGAATATAAAATATATAATCAGAATGTTTGCAAAAGTAACCGCATTAACATGATTTGCTTTTATATAATGTCTTTTTAGTTGCCAACAAATGGATTAGATCGAATGATCAAATGTTCTTACGAAAATGCCCACTGGTTTTCCAATTTGATAAAATGAATCCAACTCTGCTGTAAAATTGTCGGAACTAAAAGAATTCTTCATCAAAGTACAAGGTCAAGTCTGTACACTACATTACAATTATTTGATGAGAGTTTATCACAAAATAAAAACCTGCGAATATAGTGAAAAAGTAATGCAACTTTATTTGGCATATTCACGGGCTACTGTAAACATGTGAAGTCATATTATTTTTTAATCATCAAATAAATTGACGACTATCTCAGAATGATAGTTTAAGGTGAAAAGTACATCAAAATAAGTAAGTACCTTGCTAGTTTTGTGTTACATTTCTTATTTTAAATCAGAGTACCAAGTACCGACATATACGCTCATGTAATGCTAATAGACAGGATTCTTGTTGTTGTATTTTCCTTGTAGACACCGCTGATCTCAAAGATCATGAATGAAATCTGTCGATCTAGTAGGAGGAACCAGTATTGAGATTTCCAATCAATTATTGACGTAGCTATGAAATCTTGTTTAACCTTTGTCACTTTAAAATCCAAAGGTACGGAGATATTTATGTCTTGATTGTAATCCTAAATTAAAGTGCAAAAATAGATTTTTCTATAAAATCAATCCTCTATTTAGGATATATTCCATATAATGGACAAGACAATAACCTGTCGAATGTCGATCAGAACAAAAATCCCATTTTCTGATAAGTCGTTATCGAGAGAATAACATTTTATATTCTGAAAAAAAAGATGCTCCTTGGACCATATTGTAAACCTGCGTAGTTGAATTTTAAAATTGAACTCATAAAAAAAATATTAATGGTTATTTTGCATATAATTGTTGCTAAAATTTCGTCGTTTACTTACGTGAGCGGATCTCGGTAGCCTATTTTTCAATATTTGCACAACTTTAGGCAATTGATCGGGATCAATTGTAACAAATGGTTCTTTTTTCCTGCCATTTTTATTATTTTTCCTTTCACAAAGAGAATTTTACTATTCGAAACGAAATTAATAGTTTGTTCACAGATAGAAATTGAAACTTAATTAGCTTTTTTATGAGACATCTCCTGGTATTCTACGATTAGTGCTTACATGAAAAGTCGATGATAGAAAAAAGCCCCACAGACAGCGCTATGCCGGTTATAGATACTAATACTATGTCGCTACCAGAAATGATTCACGATACACATTTTCTAAATTAATATTAAATGTATTTGACAACAAGATATATTCAATACAATCAATGCAATAGAGTGGTCGGGGTCGGGTAGTAATAACGACGAATGTAAAATATTTTTAAGAGTAGATAGCGTATGCGTTGAAATAGTTCTGCCTTTAACTAGAAACATATTTCTCGGTTATTATAATCATCAAAAAGGCTTTAACTAAGTACGTGTGTTTAAAACATTTATTGCGATTGATCCAGTGCTCACAGTTATATCTATATATAACACATTTTAAAAGTTCAACTATAGCTTGTAGAATTGCAGTTGTAAAACTGAAGTTTCGTAAAACTTCATAAATCCGACCATTGTCTATCAATGCCATGGGCATGCCGCCAAATACCTACTTCACATATATATCAACCGTATCCCCAGAAATAGTTCCCCCTACATATTAGTTACCAGTGGTAGGAACTATTGCTGAAAATGGGAGAAAAATTGAGTGAAAGTAAAGCTCCTCATCTCAAAATAGTTCCCTCTGACCAAAATATTTTCCCACTATGTACTAGTGATATCAAAGGAACTGTCACATCACATGCAGTTGCTTACATTACTGCATGTTGGAGGATGAATCGAATTGGAAGATAACAGATTAGTAAATTAAGTAAATGTAGGTTAAGTACCTAAGTACGTAGCAACATAGGCTTGCCGGAATTCTGAAATTTTTGACCTCGCTTTTTTACCTCAAGAATGGGCGTAT
>JAAAYG020048760.1:0-11639 GCA_009936455.2 Tomocerus minor
AACGTAAATGGCAACTAGGTACATTAATTAACTTTACAATTAGTAATTATGCTAAATATTGCAATGTTCACTACATGCTTACATTCTAGAATGTACAAATCGACTATTTATAAGTAATATGAACATTTTGCCTGGATTTAAAGGTCAAATGAAGAGGTACTAAAGGCTGAAGATTATGTTTTTAAGCTAAGAAAGGAAATCACCTTCGGGTGGGGAGCATGTGACCGTGGTTAATGTATCCAGCAGCAGTGGGTTGAGGTTGTGAGCCCGGTCCATGAGGGTGGTGATGAGTTCCGTGGTGTCGGGGGCCATGAGAGGGGTACGGTGGGTAACCTTGATGATACATTTCCGAGCTAACCCCCTTTGTAGGATGTGCACCGTAAGATCCATACTGTCTGTGGTGGTAGCCATTGGGAGCAGGATTTCGATGCGGGTGTTCGAAATGATTGGCGTTGGGGATAGCGGGTGCTGTGGCCCCACTATAGTAAGAGGTGTGATTAGCGGGGGCGGAACTATTCACTTGACCACTACTAGTGTGCTGCTGATGAGGCGACTGATTATAAACGGACGGGTGTATTTTCGGGTTTTGCATCACTGGGTAGCCAGCGGAATTGGACGAAGTTCCGCCGTTTTGCGTGACATGTCGGTGAGCAGTTCCCCCGCCGTGATTGTACATTTGGTGCTGATTACTCTGATTTATTTGGTAAGGATGAGTGTGGTGTTGATGATGATGATGGTGGTGGCTACTGGCATGGCTATGATGAGGATGTGCAGCTTGTTGTTGTTGTTGTTGGAATGTAGTAGACGAAGATTTTCCAGTGGAAGGCGGGTGATGACCATGACTAGCAGTAGCAGAGGCAGAAGACGACGTCGCCCCGCCTCCACTACCACTATTACTTGTCCCACCTGAGAAAAACGAATGGATATTCGGATTTGCAGATTGGGGAAGTTTCGTTGTCGTAACCGACATGTTCAAACTATTATGTGTGGGGAAATGATCTTTACTATTGTTGTTAGGTGTAGGTCCATTGTTGCTATTAAGAGACTGAACGATAACTTGGTCGATAGCCGAGATCATTGATTTAGGTTGTTGATGATGTTGGGGTTGGTGTTGTTGTGGCTGGGCATGAACAGGATTACTTTTCGTTTGTTGTTGTTGTTGTTGTTGAGCCCCGGGTTGTGGCTGTGTATTTTGATTCGGGTTTTGTTGGTGCAGATGATAATGCTGTTGCTGTTGTACTGGTGGCACGTGATTTTTCTGAGGTTGTTGCTGATGATGAGAACTGATACTAACAGAATTATTGGAATTTACATTAGGGTTAATGTTCGCATTATGTTGATGGTGGTGGGTGGTGGTTGTAATTGTAGTTGTTGTCACAAGATTATTGCTATTGTTGCTATTTGTCGTTGCCATTGATGTGTTCAATGCAGTGGATGAGGACGAAGATGAGGAAGAAGATAAAGCTACAGAGACACTAGGACTGGGCACAGTTGTCCCAACGCCATTACTCCCCGAATTTACGAAATGATTTGGTGAGGGCGTATTGCTGAAAGGGCTACATCGGTCCGCCCAGTCATATGATTTTCCTTTCGGCCGGAATTTCGATAAATTGTTAGAAGTTGACGAAGGGACATTTGTGGCCGTTGTGGAGACAGTAGCACCGGAGGATGTCGACGACGTTGGCGTTGGCACAGCTTCACGTTCTGTCGAAGAACTACAGTCTGAAGCAACACTAGTACGACCATCAGTGGAAGCGCCGGATGACATGTTATTATTACTATTACTAATATTATTAGTTTGATTGTTCCCGGGTTGAGAGTGAGAAAAGTTCTCTTTGGCAGCTACGCCCGCGTTTGCGTTGCCCACATTTGCATTTGAACTTGAAGCTGAGCCAGACGTGGAAGAGGCTCCCCAATTGTTCCATCTTTTCTTAAAGTGCGGCTGATCCCCCCTTTGATCCCCAGACGTATTCTGGATATTATTAGCACTGCTGGAACTTGAGGTAGAACTGGAACTCGGTGTCGGAGTTCGAGCGTTCGTATGAGTATTATTTGTTGGGGTGTGAGAGCTTTCTGGTTTTTCCGGTGTGGCAGAAAGGGCAGGATTATTTGAAGAGGAGTTATTATTACCTAGAGTTAGACCTGGCTCCGGAGTTTCCGTTTTCTCAACTTTAATTCTGGGACTGGAGCTACTTTCGTCAGTAGCAGTCAAGTGGTGATGGTGATGATGGTGATGGTGTCGATGACGGTGACTTCGGTGGTGGTGATGGGGTTCGTGGTGGATTTTCGGCGTTGGGGGCGGTTGATCATCATCACATGACAAATTACCGAGAATATCTAACTTTTCTAGTTTTATATTATCATATTCACGACCTGGTGTTGGGATTCGTGGCAGTGGCTCCAGGTCGTCTACCATATCTGGATCGATTCTGGATGGACTTGGAGTTCGCGGAATACCGGGTGATCCACGGTTCCCTAATTGCAACGTGCTGTGGATCAAGCCTAGGGCTGAGCCAAGTCCAATCCCCGAACTTCGTCCCTCCCTCGAACGATCACGACCTCGCTTCTCCGGATCATGGACTGAGGTAATGGATAAGGACAAAGCAGATTCTCTGTCACTTGTTGTATGATTTAACCAAATGTCAGAGGAACTAGTTAAATCTTTACCGATTCCTGAGTCGGGTGATGTTGACTCTGAACTTCCCGAAGGAGTTTTTGGTCTTTCTAAAAGTTCCGCATTCATTTTTGAACTCGTAGTGCTGATTGTTGTCGTTGAGACTCCACCCCCTCCTCGAGGAGAACACCCGGCTTCTGTACTCCGCCGTCTCTTATCAACCTCATTTGCGAAACAAAACAGTCGCTCGAAATTGCTCGAAATCTTACTTTGCCACTGTTTCGTCGGTGAATCAACTCTCGCCGGCGCATTCATTACTGAACTTACTCCTGGCAAACAACAAGTTTTTACATTCTTTAGCATCTTTTCATCGCCAACCGAAGACTTTACATATGCTTTTCATCGCTAAAATATATTGTTAGAAAAGAAAGAAAAGATAATTTACAACTAACTGAATCATTCTAGTTCACCATTAACCATTATTATTCTATTTCCAGTTAATAAAAGCAAAACTTCACCGCCGCCGTCAGTTAAAAGTTCTACGGTTAAACTTTCACTAGCCAAGTGTTAAAAATCGTGCTAAATTCAGCTACTAAACAGTGAAGAAACTAAAATTTGGCAAATTATTAGCAAAATGGGGACAAACCAATCAAATCATAAGGTTTATGCCTACAAAACTAAAATGCGTGACATTTGGTGTTCATTCATATACAAGTCTATTTGCAAAAGTACACCACGACCACAGTTCCACGTGCAGCAATTAAAAACCAGTTCGGAGAATCCAACACTACAGAGCCCCATCCCAACTTTTTCTCTTTTCGCCAATTCTTCATTCCAATTCATATCAAGTTCAACATAAATTAACATTCATATATATCTACATGATAGGAAAAAGGTTTAAAAAGCACAGCATACAGGAGAAAGTCATTTTAAACATCACATTATTAATTTATTCATAAAATCTAAAAAGGTATTAAATCAATTATGGAAAATTAATATATTTAGAGCACACTATGACGAAATATACAAAGTGTTATATAACAGTACTTTCTGGATTACTAATGAATTAAATTGGCAGTATATTGAGTTTCTGAGGCACAATTGGCAGTGTTGTGTGATGTATATATGTAATTCAATTCTACAATAATCAGTGTCCCTGCACGGAAAAGTACAAATTCTCAAAAATCTACAGAAATATTGTACAACAAGCCATTACTACATGCATTAACTGCAAAACTGAACATAAAGGCTACTAATAAGTAGACCTTTTACAATTAACTACTATATAGTACTATAAAAGTGTATTTGCATAATATAATGGTAGTGATTAGTTAATTAGACTCAATCAATGTATACAGTCTTGTCTCTTAGGAATGGATGGATAATGGATAAGTGTAAACGTAAACATTAAAATTCATTAGTTGTACCCGAATTGAAATTGAACTCTGTTACAGTGATTTCTTATATACTACTCTTCCTCTTAACCTAATTATTTTTGTTTCTGTATACTAAAACTAAAAGTGTGTAAATTATAGTTTTTTGTTAAAAGATAGCTCATTAATACTCGCTACATAACAATTCCCTTCTGGATAAGACGCAAAAGTTCTCTCGTCTCATTGTATCTGGAACAATAAAGGAAAAATTATACTTTCTAACTGTAACTGTAATACAGGCAAGTTCCTGACAAAAACAATTTATTATAATAATCGTAACACTAATTTCTATGTTGACTTTGGTTCGAAAACAATTGCTTAATTATCTTGCAAAAATCTTGAAAAAATCTTGATGTTAACGTATCAGATTTTACTTTTAGGAGGATCACTGATCAGACGATCAGAACAGAAAATGCTAAGCCAACATTCGAATGCTTGGCGAACTGTGTTAGTGTGTTGGGATTGGGATCCTGTGCAAACATCAAGGATTGTTCACGGAAATGACGAATTAAGCAAACGAAAGCACAAATCAAAGTTAACCGTCCCCCATTTTCCACCATAACCAACGAAAAATTAACAAAAAATAAGAATGTTAATCACATATCTACTTAACTAATTACCGGTAGTTGACGGGTAGGTTTAAATCATAAAAAATTAATTAATCATGAATAATGCCTGTATTAGTGCATTTATAAAAATATTTTGAAAGTTCTTTGAATTAATTGCTGTTGTATTTTTATAAGCAGGCAGTTAGTGTAAAATTGCATGATTCAGTAGTTTAAATAAAAAAATACAAAAGAGCAAGTAATAAATTCGTCTGTATATAAAAGTATATATACAAGTTCAAATATTAAGTAGAAATTAGAATTTGAAATGAAATCTATGAAAATCCTATTTGAAAGGTTTGATTTGATATAATACCTGTCTCGATAAAGGTAGAAGAAGAGGTTTCCGACCGCTTGTCAGTCACCACATTGCTCATTGTCGTTGAATTGGGGATTCCAATGCCAGATGTATAGGCATCCGCCAGAAATCCAGAATTTGGGCGGGATGAAGCAGATCCAGGCCTTGGACTCGGTGTCAACGGGGCTGGCGTTGGAGTTTTCGGTGGCCCAACCATAATGTCATACGTACTTGAAGATGGCGTCACGCTTTGCTTTTTCGGAGGCCCAGAAGCTCCCTGTGGACCAAACAAAAACTTTTCAACTAATTCCAATAATTATTTCAACCCTCCCACTGAAGGAAAAATCTAGATTGAAGTTTAAATGTAGAAATATAAGAAAATATTACGAAACAGTATAAGTAACAAACGAAACAGTGTAACGAATCACTATAAGCTATTAATAATGAGGGTGTAGAGAGAAAGAGAAATAGACATTGACTTACAGGCGAGTCGCTGACTCGTTTCCTGACTACTCGCAAAACGCTCGAATTGCCATTGTCGTTAGGTTTGTCGGATTCTATTCCATCCATTCCATCGGAACTGCCCAGGACAACTTCGACAGTAGTTACTTTTCCGCCGAGTGATTCGATTACCTTTCTCTCTTTCACTAGCGGGGAATTGAGCAAGATATTCGTACTAGAACTTTTTTCCGTAACTGAAACAGCACCACTGATTACTGATTCTTTTTTGCTTAAATTTTCTAAACTGTTCGCAGTACTTTTTGCCATCGAGATCATTCTTGCTTTCAAGCCAGCGGCCAGTCCTTCCATTGCCATATCCTCGTGCACTGTGTCTCTTGATGGATTTTTTGGTAAGTTGACCAAAACTGTTGCTCTTGTTCCACTGTAAGAAGCAGCAACACTCTCGGGGATATTTTCATTTGAATTCGGACGAGAAATTGGGGAATAAACTGCCCGAATAGGCGGAGAGGCAGCAGCCATCTGGGCAGACATCATCGGACGACTACTGATTCCTAAGGAATTCTCAATTTCACTGTTTACCAGCTCTGACATTGTCTTATGCTTATCATTGCAGAAATTCAAATTCCGAACAGCTTTATTCTCCATGTTCGAGTTGACCAAATGATTTCTCAGAGCTAATTTCCCAGGAGAGACTCCTCGGTTTGTGTATCCACCTGGAGAAGTTATATCCGGAGACAGTTGAATTTTCTTTTTATTGCTATCACTCGCTAATGGAGAAGTTTTCTGTGTCTTTGGCATCGGGGGTCCTTGATGGTGATGAGAGTGTTGATGTTGCTGTTGGTGGATATGAGCACTTTGAATTGTAACTTTAGAATGGTGATTATTATTAGAATTCGGAGTGATAACTGCGTGACCACTGACATTATTCGGATTCATCGGATCTCCAGATCCCACATGATTATGATTAGAAGCCGAAGGGCCATTTAGAGCTTCGGTAATAATATTTTTCAACCGATCTTCATAGAAATTAACTTTAGGTGTAGACAGACCCTCCTTGTCAATATTTGAAATCTCGGAGATCGAACCGGACTTACGTCTAGCTTGAACAATTGCCTCTGGGCTTTTCCTCGGCGTTTTCGAAGCTTCGATTTTCCTACCAGTTTCCAATATCTTTTTGGCGAGCACTTCCGGATTATTTTCGTGAATTTTCCCTACATCAGGAATGTCAGGCCATTCTTGAGAGCGACTTCTCGAGACATTCTTCTCTTTTTTGCATGGGGATATTGCTTGCAACTTGGGAGATACTTGTTGTTGCATATGCAGATGCAATTGTTGTTGATGCTGCTGCTGCAGAACGGCTTGTTGTTGATTAAATGCTTCAATTCTCTTTTCCCAAGCTACAATTTCCGGCTCCAGCTGAGAAAGTTGACTTTCCAATTTTTTCCGATGAGAAAGTGTTGCGGTGATTTCATTCATAAGAAAACCCCGGCAAATCGTGTCAACTTCACTCTCCTGCAAATTTGTCCCATTTATATAGCCGGCCAGTCGGTATTTTTCGATTATCTCCTTCTTCCTTTCACCGACGAAAGTTTCTTTTCTCTTTTCCAACTCCGTAACTTCGTTTTGCAGAGCTGCCACTTGGTTTTGTAGGTCCTTGTGACGTATAACAATATTGCGAGCCTGAAATTCCATAAATAAGCATTGGGTTATTAACTCAAAACCTATTTACATTGTAATAGGAGAACAAATATTTAACAAATGCTAACACATTCACGAAATGCCCTATTAAAATGTTAATTTAAAGTGAATCAATAGAGATGGCTCATTAAGATATCTTAAATTGACCATTTCAAGCCGCAACAGTAAACCGGGTAGCCGATAGGTCATTCGAATGAGAAACACTACCTAATACTACGCAGCAGAAAGAAAGATTACGCTTGCGAGTTCCAATTGTCTACTCTACTCCGCTAGTAGTGTGCGTTTTGCGTGATAAAGTGCATTTACACTAACAGAATACAGAATACTGTGCAGAATACCAAACTTTTAATGTTGCGCTCGCCCATCTATCATTTATATGAGAACGAAAGTGAGTGATATATATATATCTTTATGTGCAGAAGAGAAAAGAGCAAGTAGTCGTAGTGACATCCAAAATAAAGCCTACCTCGGATAGAAGAGTATCTGGTGTGGCTCCTTCCCCCGGAATGTTCAACTCCTCCAACTTTCCTCGTAGAAGGTTTGTAGAATCCGAAATGAGTCGATCGATATGTTTGTTTAGCTGGTCTCGTCGCAAACCCAATGCTTCTTTACGCTTCTTTTCAAATTCCACTTGCTCTACTAATTGCTTCCTGTATTCTGCAGACTTCATCATCTCGATTGCATCTAAAAATTGATTTCTAAACATATCCAACAGCTTCTGCAGGGCATATGGAGTATCACTTTTTGCAATCGTAAGTTCTTCGTGTCTAATTACACCTGTGGCAGCTGCTGTTGTTAACTGCGTCAATTTCTGATCAACACAACCAGGTGCGGGAGGTAGTTTCTTTCCTGTAACATGAAAATATTTCAAATTTTAAATATTTTCCTACATTTCCACTATTCTTTTAATTTTTTTAAAAAAAAAGTCCCAAATTCCTTACCCTGAGGAGATGTCGACACCAAAGTCTGTGTATGTAAGAGATCAAGCCCTGGAATCTTAAGAACTTTTGTCTTTTTCGTCTTTTTGTATCGGCCTTTGGGTTTTCGACCCGAAGTTCCCCCTCCACCTCTCGCCGTTGTCTGTATCGGTGGTGGTGATAGATGGAATTCATTAGTTTTTCCATTTGTGACAACAGGTTCTTCTTTCTTAATAGCATCGTTCTATAGACAAAAAGAAACAAATAGTGTCGTCGTCAGATTGTTTCTCTTTTAAGAGGATTGTAAATAGAAGAAAGAGATGTTTGTTTATTTGTGGTACTAACCTTTGCTTTATTTCGAGTCAGTTTCTTGCGAAGGACTTTCTTCTTTCCACGACCTCTCCCACCTCTGGCACCGTTAGAATTAGATCTTTGACTGCGATTAGAATGGTTAGTTCCACCACTATGATTGTTTGGTGTCGTATCATCTTCACTATTTTCTTTAGAGCTTTTCCCTCTACTTGAGCACCAGTCAGACCACGCTCGGCGGGTAGTAGGTCCTACGACTATTCCTCCGTTATCATCACTTTCTTCTAACTCAACTTCCTGACCTTTTGAATTCGACGTGGAATCGTTCGAACTGCTGTCCATTTCTCTTTCTCTTTCTCTTAGGCCGTTCACTTTACCATTGGCTGCAAAAAAGCAACAAAATTAATGTCACACTATTTACAAATTCAGACACTTCCGCTAATAAATACAAGATAATGACAACAGTTAACACTACATGCAAACACAGCACTTCTAACTGATGGCGTTAAATTGCATATAATATGTTCATAAAATAAGTACTTTAAATATTTACAAATAGGAGAGATATTAAATAATTGTTGGAATTTTTGAAAAATTTGCCCCGTAAATGAAATGAATACAATTTTTAGACATAATATTATGAAAACAATAGCAAAGGAGTACGGGACTTAATTATTAACCAAGAGTTCAATACTCCAATCAAATCGAAAGTAAAACGGACCAACAAGAATGTCAGCTAAGTCAGTTGTTTCGTTACTAGTTTGTTTTGTGTGCTCCGTGGAAGGAAATAATAAGCAGTACAGGAATACAAAACAACATATGCAAATTAATACTCTATAATAAACTAAAACATTTACGCTAAAACGTTTCATAACTCATACTAGTGCACACTAATTACTTCATAGTGCACTGCGTACTGCTGACTGCAGGTGGCTTCCGTTATTTTACCAAATCAAATTTTGTAATTATTTAAGCGGATCTAATTTGCATATTGCTCTTACCTGTGAATTTAGCTCGACTACGAAGCGGTTGTGAGTCTTCCTCGACGACTCTTTCTCTTTCCCTTATTTCTCTATCCCTCTCCCGTCCTCCTGATTTAAGACGGGCGAAATACTTCTCCAGTTTAGTTCTATCGATTCTGTGTAGAAAGTAAGTAACTGGTTTATTTGTCCACGACACGGAGCCTAACATTGGTTTTAATTCTGAAACGTGAATGATCGTCCCAATATCTGTGAGATTCCTCTCTGTGATTCGAAAATTTAATGGGCAAAAGGATTTGGAAGAGACAATTTTGGCCCCATCTTTCAAGTCGGCAAAAATTTCCTTTAACGCATGATCCACTTTCGGCCCAAATGCAAAATTATTTACAAAAACTATGGAAGAGTCCGTGATGTTTTGCTGCATGGTTTCATGAAGGAAATCATTCTTTAGTATCTGATACTTCCCGTACTTCTTCCCGTACCATTTCATCCATTTTTGAAAATGTCGATCCATATCCTGTAAAAACAAACCAGTTTATTCTTTGCATTAGCATCTGCACTCCATTATCAAATTTATCATCTAACATAATTTACGTCCACAAAAATCTCCATTCCAAATGGATTATTCCTTCAAGTCAATCTACAGAACAGACTTTATGGGATTAAATAAAAGAACACATATCAGTAATAAAGCATTGTTGGAGTTAGAAACGAAGAAGAGTCTTTCTGTTCTAGTTGAATCTATTTTATTTTACTGTGTCAGTCAACTTGGTGTATGTGTGACTCGTACTCCAAAGACAGTACAAGGTCATCAAGGTAACTTCTTTCTCTAACTCTACCTAGCTTCTCTGATCACAGATAACATTAGCACGTAAAATGTACAACATGTATACTAACAGGACAACATTTTAGATTTTTATACACTTAATACTAATTAAGCTGTGCATATGGCTGAAGAGATACACTTGAAAAACAAATCTAGATTCACAGTATGCCTACTGCCAGATTATTCCGTGCCTTGCCTTCTGTTGTGAATATTAAAACAACTCTCTATCTATAGTAGAATAAATCCAACAATGGAAGTTGGAGAATCCAACTCACTTTGGCATAAGTGGAGGGTACATCCGCTTTCTCAATCCCCAAGCAAAATTGGCAATCGGTGAGGGCAGCCATTTGCAGCACAACTTGACCAACTCCAGAGCCCAAGTCTATAAATTTATCTTCTTGTTTGACTGCTACTTGGTCAATCATCTGACATACTAGGTCGTACGAAGTTTCACCATACACTTCTGGAGAGAATGGCTCGTAGCTATTCAGCTTCTCTGGATCTGTCACGGCTGCATTGTACACTTGCATCAGAATGTGCTTCAAATGCTCTCGCGTTGGCCTTTGGCTTAGTCGCTGTGCCGATTTCTCGGATCCTTTCTCCTGAAAATCATAAACCACATTATTAATACATTTATTATTACCCACCGTTGCTAACTACTATATTAGTAAAATGATAATTTTCTTTTTCTTTTCCATTATAATATCTCTACACACACCACATTCATTCCAACCACCACAGAATCATGATTTGCCAACATATTCACAAATACTTTAGTTTTTAAATATGCATTCTGAGAGATGTGAATATTCACTTGTGGTGCGTAACTGCAGATGTTAGTGCAGTCTGAAGTGCAATACGTTTCACGCACATCTTCATTCTCATTCCAGTAATGAGGGATTCTACTCTGCTTTGTCTTTTGTTCCAAGTACATGGACATCAACGACTCTACCTTATTGTTAGCTGAGTTAGCTTGTTCTTCCAATTCCTAATTTACAACTCAAATCAGGTAACACAACAAACACAGCATCATTTCATCCAATTTTCATTTACATCAGAGCAGTGTAATGCTAATTACATGTGCCTGTCAGTAGCACACGTAATTGTAACACTCCCATCAACCTGTATTTGCCTCTCTAACGGCTAAATTACTTAAGAATCATTAAAATCCCTTACCAACTGCAATATCTGATCGATGCTTCGATTGTACTTGTCGCAAAGATTCTTCATGCTTTCATAGCTACTCGTCTCCACATCACGCAATACCCATTTCAGCTCGGGGAAATCATCACAAACGAACCTGAAAAAAGTCAAGACACATCCCGTTAGCCCTTCCATATTTTTTGCAATCATATTAAGTAAACATTATATTTTTTGTGGTTTCGCTAGCAGTAAGCAAGAAGAGGAAATAATTATAGCAAAAACTATACCTTTACCTATAACTATGACTTAGCACAATAATATAGAAACCATTGATAGCCTTACACATACACTTTT
>JAAAYG020048771.1:0-11633 GCA_009936455.2 Tomocerus minor
GATAAAATCAAAGATGTAGTCAATTCACTAAATACAGCCGAAGCTAAGGCAGTTGAAACAGCACAATTATTGCTCAGTAAAAAAGAAATTGTTGGCGATCTCGCTTACATTTCAGCTAATTTCAACTTCCTGGCTGGATTACTTAAAGTTATTCAGGCTACTAAACTTCCTGTATCCGAATATTTGCGAATTTTTGATACCGCAACAGAAAATTTGAAAAATTTTAAAGGACAAGTAGGGCGAAAAGTTTATGACAAACTTATAGCAACAGTTGACAAAAACTCTGACCTCAAAACAATCAAAATCATATCTAGTATTATCGACGGAAATGCAGAAGAAACCCCCGTCACTTTGGAACCTTCACAAATATCTGCCTTCAAATATGCTGTATTGACTTCTGCAGATGCAGAAAGAAGTTTCAGTATGGAATAGGCGTTATATACCGACAGACGATTGAGTATGAGTATCGAAAATTTGGAAATGTCTCTAGTTATCCACTAATTTGGAGCAAGCGATAATTCTTAATTTTCATAAATGCTATACTGTACTGTCTGTACTACTAAAATATGTATTTCACCATTACCTATGCATTGATAATTAAATTTTGACATTTTGTAATTCCATAGTTTGTGCCTTTATGACCATTTTTGCGTCCATATGCTAGGATTTATCCATATTTTAGTACATATTTTGGCGAATTTTGGTACATATTTTAGTACATATTTTGGCGATTTTTGGTACATATTTACATACATATTTTGGAAAACTTGGTACATACATATCTCAGCTCTGATAATTAGTGATCTATCAGGAATACGGTATACATAATTTTGCTTTTCTATTTAGGTATGAAATTACGAAATGCTATTTACATGTTTAACGTGACATGACATTATATATAATATCCTTGTTTGATTTTACATTTAATTTTTAAATTCAATTCATTTACATTGCAATATTAATTTGTCATACAAAAAGTAGTCGAGAAAATTGAGCACAGTCTCTAAATGTCTTTAAGGAGTACTTTACAGGATTCGGTGAGACATTAGACCTTTCGACAACAATTTTAAAATTTTCCCTTAAGAGTTTTTGCTTTGCCGACGAGGCGTTGAGCCTAATTGTATCCAAATTCACAAAAAAAAGGAAATGGAATGCAATCGATTAATGAAAAATGACTACCAATGATTAGGTGGAGGGGCAGAAATGGATTAATAAAAAATCGCGCTTCATTAATGTGTGGGGGAGGTTGAAAATTTGAAAAATGAATTTCTGGCAGTCATTCAAATTCGAGAAATGCAGTGCGGATGTGCACCGTATTTTGTTGTCTTAATATTTTAGGTGCTGATGGTGTTATTGACAAACGCTATCTAACATTTTTATTTTAGTGTTCGAAAATTGCTGATGGCAATTAAAAGTTGCTTTTCAAAAATAGTCAGAACAAATTTATTTTTTAAATCGTCATTTATACATGCTTGGAAATAACTAAATAAGGCAATAAGAATGAAAACTTTTATCCCGTGTTTTTTTTAATTATTTGAGCTAGTAGTAGTGGAATAGACACCACATATTTACCGCATTCAGAACCAAATCATAACAAAATATTTCAAAAATAAACAATTTAAACATTTTATAGTCATGTTATTAAAATAAAAAGTGTTTCTCGTGCGTGAATACTTAGCTGCTACTATTTTCAACTGAATATTTTAATTAATGTAATATATGCGATTACCTGGTGGCACGGTTTACTTATTAATTGCCTACTTCTCATGCATGGTTTATGCCTATAGCGTACAATTTTCCTGTTACAAGAACAGTAAATATATGCTTCTACCTATATTATTAGTAGCTACCTAATTTATCACGTAGGAAGACCACAGACAGGCAGATGCACTTTTGGCTAGCAAGACAGATGCAAGGTAATGAAACCAGCATGCAGGAGTTGTCACCATTCACTATCGTCACAAAGCATTTGCTTGATATTTACATTTGCATTGAATACAGTATGCAGTCGCAGCATTAATTTTAGAATTGTTTAATGCTGTATATATGTACACACCACCATTACTTAACTTTAATGAAACCTATACGGGAATAAACACTTGTCATATTGCTATATGAAATATGCCCATAAAAATTTAATTAGTGCATTGATGTCCCCTAATAATGTGATCATTGTCATTCAAAAACACATTTTCATTAACTTTGTTTATAAACAGGGTTATTAGTGACTTTCCAGTCTTCAGTACCCATTTGATATGCTTCATAATTGAGTAGTTTTAAAGCACTGATAACACATTAAAACTATAATATATCTTCATTTCTTTGTTTTGTTTTTTCTATCAAAATGTCGCCATTATGGCACGTTTTATTGGTTTTGTTTTTTAATTTAGCGAATGTATTCTCCTTTAATAATGTTCGACAAATGAAATCATACGTCGGTTATAAGTTAGTTAGGTCAGAACCGTTAAAGACTCAATCACAGGTTGATACCATATTGGCAAGGGTAGATGGTGTGGAAGGTATTTCTATTATTCTTTTTAGCTTGTAATTTTTATCGAATATTCGTTTAAAAAATATGTGTCCTTTAAGGAGGGGTTTACACGATTTCCATCCCATATTTAAGGAGAACGGCTTAATGTAGAGCAATGAAATAAAAAAATGTAAATCTACTCATATTTTTCAAGGGCATCAGGTTCCAACATTTTCAAAAATAAAATAATGTATAGGAAAAATTTAGGGTTTTTTGGAGTGGAGGGAATGCATTCAAAACATGTATTTTGATTTTTATCATATACCTATTTAGAAAGACAAAGTTTCAAAAGTCAGTTCCCTGTGCCCTTGAGAATTTTTCCCTCTTTTTTTGATATTTTTTTGCAGCTTTGTACGCTTCCCCACATTGTTGGAATTTGGGCAGGAAAATTTTCTATGTCAAAATTTGGTTATTTCCTGCGACAAGAGTTGCCGGAGCAAGAAGGGTATATGCATCTACTGTGTGTTGTGTTGTTGTCTACTCACCAACTCGTCATTTCAATACAGTGTATCACTAACGCAAACTAGTGCTACACAATTTCTATTTGGACCCTCACTTTTAAACTTCATCGCATATTTTAAAGTATTCCGAAATCGTGTAGAGTTCTCCTTAATAAGGATCTACGTCATTTCACCGAATGAACAACAACGACAATGTAAAAATAACAATATGAAAATGCAAGGACAATTTTGAGTACCAGCGCATGCTCAAAGATATCCGGTTTCTTGTGAGGACTTTTGAAGACCATGCTCAATAGTAACCGGACACGTTAGAACACACCAGCTTACTGTTTACAAAAAGTCAATAGGCTCACTTGAAGACACCCGACAATATTATCCTGACTTGCACTCCCCCACATTCCAGTGACGTAACGTAGATTTTTGACGAAATAGCCCGTTACTATTTTCAAAATTTATGCGAAACTGACCTAAAAAGAAATAAACATGTATAGGTACCTCAGTATGGACCGTCTTTGTACACATTTTGTACACTGGGTTGTGACGGAGTGGAAGTGAGGATGTCAATTGCGGGTGTTTTCATGTGAGCATGCCAACTTTTCGTAAAAATAGACTGGGGTAAAGTATCCCAGACAAATTTTTGTCGTGCTTTTTTCACAGTCGTTGTTTTTTCATAGTCGTTATTTTTTCATTGTCGTTGTTTTTAAATTGTCATTGTTTTTACTTGTCGTTGTTATTGTGTCGGCGATTTTTCTGCCGTTGTAATTCATTCGTTGAAATGATGCTTTAAGCTTAATGAATGTCTCACATCTAAATGTAACAGTTTCAAATTCGAAACATTAACATGAACAAGAATTGACAAACTTTTAACCCTGACTGTGCTTCAAATTTACTTTCAGATTTTATTGAACATCTAATTTTGATTTAGGACTTCTACGTTTTTCGACACCGAAGGTAAACGCATCGGCATTTATATTTCTCTCTCCCGACCGTTTCGATTACGTTAAAGAGCTTTTCGCCGACTTACAATTAAGTTATGACCTCATATTTGATGACGCCAACAAACTAATTCAAGACGAAAATCCAAATATTAACAACGGAAGTTCATGTAAGAACAGAAAAATGAACTGGATTGCCTATCACCGTTACAATGGTAGGTACCTGCGCAACTACCTATAAAAATGATTTTTTGCATAAATATTCCAAATTAATACGACAAAGTTTTAAATGACTAAAGCAAACTATTCATTTATTTTTTTATTTTTCATAATTTTTTGAGTTGACTTCCAGTGATAATGGACTATTTGCGGTCGGTTGGAAGATTAAGCTTTACAAATTCTTACCGGGGGATCGGTAGATCGTCCGAAGGTCGGGAGATTGGAATGGTTCAACTCGGAAAGGGACAAAAACCCGGCATTTTAATAATCGGAGGTCTTCATGCTCGTGAATGGATTTCTCCAGCAGTAGCCACGTACATAATTGACCGACTTTTAAAGGACAACAAACGGAAATATTTACTTGATAAATTCAACTGGTATTTTATACCGCTGATAAATGTGGATGGATATGAATACTCGCATACGACGGACCGGTATTGGAGGAAAAATCGATCTAAAACAAATGAGACTTGCTACGGCGTTGACTTGAACAGAAATTGGCCATTTCATTGGGCAGATGGTCCGTCTTCTTCAAGCGCCAATCCTTGCTCTCCTTACTATCGGGGACCATCAGCAGCTTCCGAATTAGAAGTCGTGTCAGCGGCAAGGGCTATTTTGTCTTTGAAAAATAAAAATGTAAAGGCCTCGTTTCATTTACACTCATTTAGTCAACTGTGGCTCATTCCTTGGGGATATACCGATGATAAACCAAAGGACTATGACGAGTTGTTAAGAGCGGGTTTAATTGGGAGAAATGCTTTGCAAAATACTTTCGGTACTAAATACAGAATTGGAACTGGGCCGGATATTTATTACGCAACTTCAGGGAGCTCCGACGATTGGACTAAAGGTAAATTCAGTAAATTTTTTTTATTAATTATTTATTTTAAAATATTTATATCTCAGTAATGCAATACAAAACATAGAATGTTGTAATATCTTCCTATTTTGACCGTAAAAGTATGCTTTGACATTTAATTACCACATTCGTCAGCATGAAAATATAAAATGAAGTTGTCTAAATTATGTAAATACTTACGTTACACAAATATTTAAACTACAATGAATGTAACTGTTGCAGCAATCGGTGGAATACCATATTCGTACACACTTGAAATGAGGGATGACGGAAGCAGATATGGTTTTACCTTGCCTGCAAGGTTTATTAAAGATACTGGTGAAGAAACCTTAAATGGTATTGCTGCTTTCGCAAATGCTATTTAAGTTTCTTAAAAATAACTATTTATTGCTATCTGTAACTTTCTGTAATAAAGTAATTAGCTTACTACTTCTGTTTACGACAGTCGAGTCATAAAATATTGTTTTACATCAATCCATCTTCCCATGCAGATGCAGTCAATTGTTTCACCCTTTCATAAATGTGTTCTTTATTAATATTAAATTATTTAAATTATTAATATTACACGGAGGAGGAATTAGTATGAACATTGAAAATAATAAGAATGATTAAAAATTCCCAGGCTCTATAAATTTCGACATTAAAAATTATACAGAGGAGTTGCTATTGGCCAGCGTTTGGTTAATGCGGTTAATTTGAGGAGTAGTACCTAACTTCATAAACGGTGTAAACATATTAAGTGGAACTGACAATAATGCTGGCGTCGGTCCTTCCATTCTTGACTGCATATAAAACTTCAGTGCTCGAAACTGTAACAAAAGATGACATGTATAGGATTAAATTTGGATTACATATGGAGTGTTTCAAAAATACATAAAAATATTTTATTGTTTTACCGAATGATAAAGTTCTACTGAGAGATTGGCTTGTGGAGATGTTACAAAATCATTTAGACGAACTAAAAGATATTTAGAGCTATTATTAGCCTTTTTTAATTGATCGAATGTGTAGTAAAAAAGAAAACATAATAGGATGATGATGGCAAGGCATCCTTCGACCATTCTTAGCATATCAGCCGTTCCCGGTAGCTGTGCTCCCCAAAATAATGCGAGACCGATCAAATTTAAAATAAGGCCTAATAGTTCTGGAAGATAGCCAATTATCGTAGAGAAATATGCCCAAGACATAAACAGACTGCAAATGTCGTTGATCTGAACAATGTGATCTGCAGTGATTTTATAGGCCTCTTTGAATTCGTCCAGAAATTGTTTCGTGACCATTTTTTTGTCTTCCATGAGCGTTTCAAGGTACGCAGCAGTTATTTGCACTTCGTATTGAATGGCCAAACAAAATACGGCATAAACAGGATATATCAGAGTGTAAACAAGAGGACCCAGCACATAATTCTTATAGTGGAAATAATTTCCTTCGTCAAAGTAGAGATTAGCAAGTGACCTTCTGTAAGCATATAATACTGCATGCAGTGTGTGGATTGCAATGAGGAAACCGTAGAGTAAAAGTAGAATTCTTCTTCCAGTTGCAGAAGTAGACAAATGAAATGGAGTTTTCATTGAAAAAGGACGAATGATAATTCCAGAGATTTTATCAAACGACCCAATCACACTCCTCAGTTCGTAACCGTATAGCCAAATGTAATCCATCAAAAATATCAGAGGCAAAGTCTGGATAAGACTTGCAAAGTTTGCAAATGTGAATCGACTTGCATCCGCTTTTATTACAAGGTCATCAAAAATTGTTACGATTTTGAAGAGAGTGTAGCAGTTCACTGAACAGCTCACAAAAAACAGAAGCATGGTCCAAGCAACGTAATATTTATTTTCATTTGGTGCAACCAGATACTTGAACCATTGGCTCTGACTGGAAATTTTCTGTTTTCCATAGAAAAGATGAACGGGTATGCCCCACAAGAAAAACGGGGCAAGGGTGAGGGCAATCGTTTTCTTCCAGTATCGCCGATGTTTTTTCGAGGATCTCACTCCGCTGATTATATTGTTATTTGAAACTGAAATTGAATTTTTGTGTACTGAATAGGAAATATTGGAAACACTATAATCGTTCGCCATTGTTTTGTACCTTGTAGGTCAAAGATTTAACAATCTATGAACAAAATGTTTTTTCTACTTGATTTTAAACAGCCACTGTTGGATTTTCTGTGGGCATTTTCTATTTGCATGGTGTTTTAGATAAGAAACGATTTCTGCAAAAATCAAAAGTATTCTAAAAGGAGTTTCCTCGGTTTGAAGGTAAATATACCCCATTCTAAGTAAATAAACCTAATCTGGAAAATCAATTTATTTAGTGATCATTGTATTTTATAATGTTATATTATTCTGTTGTTTCATGACTTGCTAGTGAGAAACTTTCGCAACTTCATGTAAAAAGTCTGTGTTGATCAAAAACTGCTGTTCCGTAGTAATTGCATTAAAGTGTTATTGTTGATAAGAAGCGCTTCTTGCTATTAGATATGAAAGATGTTATCATGTTGGACGACGGACTGTACAGTGCCGCACATTAATGTCCTATCCTCAGCACTAAGCAACTTTAAACATTATCACACAAATAAAACTTTCATTTCAATGGTTTTCGTATTCCGAAAAGCTTTTCTTCGGCTTTTCATTGTTTGATGTTTTTAAAAGCGAATTAAAAGTGCATTTCATTTGACGGCATATTAGAATAAATTTTTCTGGCAATTCCCAGCATCATGTTGTAAAAGTCATTTAAATGTATTAATTATCATTTTAGAATTCGCTGGTGCCTTAATAGCTCACCATATCGCCATCTGCTTTAGTATAAAAAGCACCTATAAAAAGCAAGCATAAAACATGACAGAATGAAAGGTAAGCAATTTATTAATACTTTGTACCCATGCTGGTCAGCGATAACTAAAATATTAGTTTAGCAAATCAATGCGCAATGTCAAAAAGTGTTGTTACTTGGAAAATGGATGAATAATATAGATGCTTTTAGCTTTTGTTTACTTGGTACTTGTAGCCATTAGCAGAATATCCTTTTTTTCGCAGAAAACCTCTATCCCAGGAAACATTAATACATAAATAGAGAAATAGTTTTAAGACAGATAACATACGCATACGTGTGTAGCTACACCGTCCATGGTTCCAAGTTCAGACAAATATTAGGTAAGTTAAAATCGATGGATTGTTGTGCAATGTGCAAGAAGTTTTTATGCAATAATTTCAGTAACTTTGACGACAAATGTTTGTTGTTGCATACAGGGCATGAAATATTAACAAGTTCATTAGTTAGAAGAAATTTTCGGCCCTTACAGTGCAAATTGAATTAAAAATTTTAGGAACGCCCAAGAGTCGAACTTGGTACGTATATACTATTAACCGGACAGATGTAAAATTTTTAATTAAATTTGCACTGTAAGGGCCAAAAATTGCTTCTAAATATTTGTCAGTGCGGAAGCATAATTTCCATATGTAGATTGCGCCATTTGCTTCCACCCTTTAACAGGGAATCTCATAGCTATAACCTTAGAAATAGCCTTAGCTTGTAAAACAAAACGCTATCAAAACTCATGTGTACCCCAGTTAGTTAAGTTCCTTAATCTGGAATATTGCAAACCACATCATGGGTTTCTGTTGTATCTAAATTTTCTTTACTTTAGTCCATACCTCGATAAAGATTGCAAGTAGTTGATGTGAGTAAATCTCACTTTAAAAGTTTGTAATCTCTGAAAATGTACATTGGCTTATTTCATGAAATAAATTACATTACATATAAAAAAGTTCATTAGTTATTAGTTGTACAGATATGTAATTACTAATTACATTGCCAGCACTGTTGTTAATTTTTTGACCACGAATCCTATGCAGTTATATGAACTTCGGATGCCTACCAAATTATTTTGGTTACTAAATACTAAAAAAAATGTTAAAATATGTAGGTACAGTATTTTTCCTATGTATATTTAAAATAAGAAATCGCTCATTTTGAGTTGAGCACAACAACCCAGTAGTTTTAACTGCTTCCGAAAAAATTTAATCTTCATCCAATAATTATAATTCACAAGAACATATGGACATATTATGTGAATTAAATAGTGTTCTTACGTTCTCTGTGATTATTTTATTTTATCATTGTTTTGTATTCAGCTAATTCAACAACAAAAAATCAATGAAACTAAATTTTATTGGCCAGTTACTGCTGAACCATCTGTGGTCGACTTCTTTTCATTTCAAAGTCGTAGTGAGAGGGTGGATTTATTTCGCTTTCAGAATCAATTTGTGACGTAGGTTGCAGTCCCAGATACCTTATTAGTTTTTGTAAGCTTGCTTCAGTTAATGCATGTTCCCACCTAAAATTTCCAAAAAATGAATATCATAATATAAAATACTTGGACATACTTAAAAATCCGATAAAATTACGGTCTGCGTAAACTTACTGGACGCCTTGATATTTCATTGCGGTTTGTATTTCGTTGGAGAAAAGATTTTCTGGAGGAAAATCATATTCATCAAAGACAGGAATAATTATCCGATTAGTGTCCACTGCTTCTTTAATTTCCTGTAATTGTAATCATACAGTAAAACAATTAACCTAATGTGGATTTTGACTAATACAAGTTTATCTGTTGATTAGCGATAAAAACTAGATAGGTACCTATACCTACTTAAAAGATAAATGGTACTCGAATGAATTTTTTAAAGATAACTGTTTAGAACATCACTGAATTAAAATTAAAATTAAAATTTGCGAAGTAACAAAACGAAACAACCAAAAAATATTGTGCAAGTCAATTATCTTTTAAATTCAAACTTAAGATAATTATATTCGTTCTTAACAACCTTGTGCATAAAATCTGTATAATTGGTATCTCCAATTGTACGGTTTAGAGTGCCCGGTGATAAAACCAAGATGAAATGTGGGGCTGCTTGTAAATTATTTATCAACTGCTCATTCCAAAATCCATGTTCCAAATCTTCGACATCCAAGAAAACGCTAATGTTTTCTCTTTCTAGCATTACTTTAATGAGCATTGCTAAAGAACGAGAGACGGATCTTCGGTAGGAAATAAACGCTATGAAATTCCCCGCTAATAAAATAAATATTTATATAAAAATCAACTCATTCGAATTAAAATCCAATTATGAATTTTTTAATTTGAAATGTATAATAAAATATTGAAAGGAAATGCTACTTTGGTTGTGGCTATGTCCTTCCTCAAGAGGTTTTTGGGCACCTACATTGTCACTTTCAACAAATGCTGGGTTTTCTAAAGTCGCAGCAAATGCTACACTCAGAAAAACTAAAGATGCGCACAAACGAAGAGTCTGAGCCATTTTAAGATTTATTAGCAACTGTAGGTATTTGGCAAATTAATATGCACTGCGTACACCTGCAGTATTAACAAACCAATAAGAACCTACACCAGATTTTTATTTTCCATCGGCCACTACTGATAACCCAGTAATTACGTAACAACTTCAACATCATTGAAATCATTTAATAAATGATTGATTAATGATAAAATCATTTACCTTCTCTTATTCCTCATCATTTTCGAGGAAAAACTATATGCAATGTAAGTGAAAAGCCATTGACTGTACAAATAATTGTCCTACCATTGTAATCAACAACTAAACAGTAACCGATATAAAAAAAAGTATAATGTTCTTACGAAGCGATGGTAAAATACAAATACATTGTAACAGTCCCTTCACGCTAATTAAGCAACGGATGCTTCTACAGTAGTTGTCGGAGCATCCACTTCAATAATTACTTCAAATTGATTCGTTTGGTATTGGTACGACATGACAGTTACAGTTCATGCTGCACTACTTAAAATAAATTCGAAAAGGTGGTTATTGAACTGTGTACTGCATATGTTACAAATATTTTTGTATCTTTCAATTTAAATGAACATTTTACATTTTAAAACGTGCGAAATCAAAATAATTGACGTCTGTAGTAGTTATTCTAATGTAGTAGACTGCAAATACTAACATTTTTATTCTGTGCATTTAGTTTTTGTTGTATCTAAAAGTGTGACGCCAATATGCTACTAGTGTGTCGTAAACTTATAATAAAAAATATTGTTATAATTTTGCCGTTGTCTTAATCTACCTATTTATTTTGCAAGTGTTAATACAGAAGTTGCATTATACTATTACGTTGTAATGAAGTTCTGATGTCATATTTATTTGCAGAAATGCAGACCAAATGACGCGAAGAACTAGCTTATAAGACAAAAATTACATTAATGTGTATAAACAAGGCAGAGCGCTGCAATGGAACTTGACTACAATGATAGTATGCAATTTAAACCTTATCACACGGAAATGGCATGGTAGCGAAAGCAGGAGTTTAGTGGCACTTGACTTAGAAATTACTTTCAGAAAAAAATGTTTTTTCGTAATCTTTCAGCTAAAGAGTAAATAAATATAAGAGCTTCAATTGTTATTTTTTTTTACTATCATGGTATTATGATATTAAGCCGTCAACGCCGTTGAGAGTTATTCAAACATAGTTTTTCTGATTATAAAAATAAAAGTCCAACAACCTACACCGGGTCGAGACAAAATACACCGCTTACACCACTACACCACTTACACCGCTTTGAGACTTTCGGGTGTAACGCTAAC
>JAAAYG020048782.1:0-11633 GCA_009936455.2 Tomocerus minor
CAAAAAATCCAACTAAATCGTCGAGAAATACATAGGTTGTTGATTGTGGGTAGGAATTCTTGCGAGTTACAAAACAATTGCAGTCCACAGAAGACAAACATACAAGTATGTCTACAATTATGGAAATACTTAAGTCGAATAGTGCCTATACTCCATATGAAGCACCTGGAAGAGTAAGCATTGCAAAACCAGCAATGACCTCGTTGACCTTCAAATCGAGCAAAAATTCAAGTCTAGTCTCACAGATTTCTATATAGAATAGCTAGTTTTTTGATGGATTAATATGTTACTATCACAAGAATCACAGTATGGAATTATCTATGTTGATTTAGTATAGACGCATTTGTCTGGCTCGTTTTGACTTGTTTGTAATTATTTTTCTTGTTCGCCCAATGCCCTGCAGAGCAGTGCCTTTTAACGTTCTGAATAACTTTTAACACTATCATATACTATCATCCTGAATAGTTGAGGGCACTCTTCATCCTCACCACTTTTTTACTCCAAATATTTCTGAATAAAACACAACAGGAAAGTCTTCCCCATTTTTATTCAATGTCCAGAAAATTCATTTTTTTTACAATTTTACGTCATTTTTCTTAGCCTACTTTAATCTTGTAGCAATTAATACCTACTGAAGTACCTGCTATTCCATTTAAGGTAGCACAATTATGTGAATTCCTTAGTAATGATTATTGTAGTGACGAGGATTTGAATCTGAGAATATGCATGTAGGAGATTGTAGCTTTGTATTCAGTACCTAGTGTATATGCGTAGCAAATGTTGAGCAAACATACTTTCTTTCTACAACGCATAATGCGTACGCTAGTCGTCTGTGATGTAAATATCATGGAAGCAGGATGAGATATTCAAGAAATGCAAAGAGATGTTCTGTGTTATCGTAGTGGATGTGGATACATTTGTTTGAGCATTGTAATAGGCAAGCACTGCTGTGCACACATAGGCATAGCATCTTCCTTAGCGAAGAGAAATTTTATACACTTTCGCTTATCATTAGCAATTGTAGTGGAGGAAGGTATAGCTGCCAGAGTGTCTGTAGACAGTCATGCAATTTTGGCTCCACATTTATTTTCACTGGAGCTAGAACTTTTTTAACTGAACCAGAGAAGAGTCATCCAGAGTAACTATTCAAATTCACAACCAACCATCCACTTACTACTACTTACTCTGTTTTTTTCTATAGTCTCTACTGTGAATAACATAATAGTTTACGTATGTATAGCATTTCAGCAACAGCCTCACTCTATTACTTTTGCATACATTGGCGGCTTCATTTCTCAGGGGCGGAAAGTTGTCTTCATTTAACTTGTGGCTTCATTTCAAATATTTCGGCATTCACAGACCTTAATGCAAACCACTTTCCTATGAAGCTTTCCGTTTCTTCTTTTCTATTTGGTGGATGCAGATGACTTTCTAATAATAATGCTGGAAACGTCACTGGATACAGTTGTGCTCATCACATCCAACTTAAAATATTTCACATCCCGGTACTTTATAAAAGACCGAATTCTGTAAGATGTCAAAGATTAAGAAGCGCCATTCATGGCTACAGCCATACTTCCGCTGACTATGATAATTCCTTTTATATTATTTTGGGAGAAATATGTTCTCTCACAACGTAATCATCCATCATTGCTAATTTTCAACTCTGATTCTGAGACAAATGTTGTTATGATATAGCATACAGCTAAAAATTATATTACATTCACAATTTAGTATGAGATGGAAAAATGTTTATTTTTTGGGAGAAATTCTATTTCTCCTAGAGTTTTTGACAGAAAGTTAATATTGATCTCCACGGACTTTTATAATGTTTCTTCGGAAATTTATGATCCAGTATTGCTAACTTTCATTTCCAAAACGGAGATGAAAGTTAGCAATATGGGATTTGCTTTTTGGTTGCAAAATTATTAAAATGCTGAATTATTATATTACAATTATTGTTTTTATGTGATCATAATTAACTATATTAGAAACACTTAATTGCATGACCGCGGTCACTAATCTAATGCTTCAACCACCACCTTTTTTTACCTTCGCTTCCAGTTCTAGGGATTACGACATTACGCGGGGATTAAGAACCAGAACATCGCTGACTGAGCAATAGAAAGGTACAAAATAAAAGAGTTGGGTAAGTAAACAATGGATGTACAAATTAAACACATCCGACATGATCCCAGTCTTCAAAGATCAAGTTTTGCTTCCAGATATAATATTATAATATTTCTGGATAGCATTCCTTAAATGTAGATGTATTAAAGAGGTGATTGAAGGTAAGAGCATCAGGTAGAATTGTTAGATCTCGATTAAAATAGTGAACATGTAAAAAGAGTGAAAAAAGAGGATGAGTAGATTGTAACTGGTGTAGTAAGGCTGTAATTGAGCAAGAAAGTCCGCTTAGCACAAGTCTCATTGCGTAGAGGACATAAAATGCGGTGAAGTGTATTTTCTACCAATATTCTCTTCCTCCAAAATTACAACTAAACAGACAAACACGTTCTCCTTGCTTATTCTTTTGCCTGCACCTTTGTATAAAAGTTGTAGTATTTGTGCAGAGATCTACAGATTAGTGAAGTTGGTAGATGGATGAAGTAAATAGATATACGTGAAGTGTAGCATGGCAGGGCACGCTAGTCAAAGGCAACGGAGCCGTAGGAAAAGTTTGGCGTCTGCAATTTCGTCTAAAATGCATTAGCATTAGAATTACATAGCCACGGCGAGACTGGGATAGGCCAGGCCATGTCAGTCTGTGCCAAACCAAGTCAAGTTTGTTTAGCAATACTATCTTCCTCTCACTCACACTATTCTCATCTTGACATGGCATGGCTTCATAGCTAAACTCCCTCTCTCTCTCGACTAAACACACTCTCATCTATTATACTAAAGCTGTGAGATCTTGATTTTCCTAAAAAACAACACTTCTTACACATATATCTCTACTCTAGTGTTACACATGTCTGTACAATGCTTTCCTTTCGTCCTCCTGTTCACAATATTCAAATGAAGAGTCAAGTGAGAAGTGTACGGAGAAGAAGTAATATTATGTACATAATGCACTATAGTATGAACTCTCCTTCCTATCTGCGCTCTCCTATTTTATTCTAAAAGCATGTTAGGGCAAGGCTGCTGTTTTGTTGTGCACTCGAATTTGTTTGCTCTTTGCATCATGGACTGGAGTCTTAGTGAGGAGATCAAGTCTGCATAACAGACATACGTACATTACATACGTATCAGATGCAAAGGGGAGAACGGAACGAAGAATGCAAAAAACTAGAATCTCTCTATTACTACTAGCTATCTCTACTTTGTATGCAATATCTATACCTACTATCTACCTATATAACAATATACATTGTTCTTATACATATATTTATTAGTACATTCAATTTTGACTTGGATTTCCTTTGCATATCCATGTGTCAAACATTTTTTAAACATTCAAATTCATATAGCTACACTTTTTAATGCAATCAACTATAGCGCCTAGGAAAAATTAACTGTCTATCTAGTGCAAACTTCAAATACTGTGCTTAGTATTTAGTGTAAGCACGTCTGGCCTCATCTCAACACAACTTAGTCAGTAATGAGAATCCTATTCATCTCCACCTCACACGCTACAATTCATCCATCTAATGTTACTGACTATATTATACACTTCTGCTCTAGTATCTATATAATACTCTACTACGGAATTAATATCCATGTACATATAGATATTCTAATAACACATTTGCAAAACATTAAAGCAATGTACTTTGTGTATCTACATGTTAGTTACAAATACAAATGTGCGCCTACTTATTCCCTTAAATGTTGTCTGACCAGGCACACCAGAATCTCTAGATCTTGACTGCATACATACATATACTTTGTAACATTGCATAGAAACAAACATCTTAACATTGCAGCAGTGACAGCTTAAAGCTTACCATTCCATATGTTCAGTCAAATCAAGTCAGGAGTGCACAATCACAATGCTATACGTACATAGACACAAGATGCATTACAACATTATCACATATGTGAACTCAATTGAGGTGATCTCCAATTCATACTGTAGTGTGCACCGAGTGTATTTCTAGAAAGTATACACAATCACATGCATAAGTTCAAACTTCAAACTTGGGAATCCTATCGACGAGTCACAGCAGATGTTAACACTAAAAACAACTAATAAGGAGATATTTGTAAAGACAGATGCAGTTTCATGAAATTCCTATATAAATAGCCAATATCACCTATGACATGAATAAAAATTGATTTTTTAAGAAAAATTAATTTTGCAGTATTGATACAAAAAATGTATCAATGCTGCATTGATCTTGAATGATACATTTACAAATAATAAATGGTAAATTTTAGGTTTTAAGTGTATGTAAAAGTTGGCAGAAAAATAGGGCTAAATGCGGAAATTGTAAGGATTTAACGAATGCAAACAGAAAGGGCGAGTGATGGAAATGGAGCATTGGAAAAACAAAATGTCAAGTGAACCTACATGTCAAGGAGTAGTCAGATAAGGATAAAAGAGAGAAATCAGTATTTTTATTCAATAAATCATTAAGTAACAATAATTAGCATGAAAAATGGGCAGTCTATATAGGAATTTGCAAACAATGTGAGACTAATATAGTCGGATATGTATATCAGTAGGAATTGCGTTTCAGCGTGTGCAAATTTCGGGTGAGGTGTATATATGGACAGAAGGGCTAAAAGGAAGTGAGTGTATAGGGGGAAAGGGATTTAAGTATGTTATTATTATGGTGTGTCCATTTGCGTGGATATAGTGAAAAAGAAAGTAGGATAAATGAAAGTTGTCTCGTCAGCCATTTGTGGGTCTACGAGTAAGTCCCGGCGCCAAGGCAGTTCAGAGAGGAGACTCTCACATTAATAATTTCTTTTCATTTCATTATCCAACTCACCCATTCCGCTGTCTGCCCTTTATAACAATGACTCAATAGAAAGAGCGATTCAGCATTATTCAGCATTCAAGGAGCGATAAAGAGCATTACTCTTTCGTTTAGCTCAGACGATTTATTTATCGAGACTCTATCTAAATCCTCTAATAGCTCCTACTCTGATTCTATGAGCGAATTTTTCTCACAGATATGCGCAGATACAACGCAAATGCATATCTTCATTCATGCATAAATACATTCATACACTGTTCAAGATTCAAGAATAACCAAGCAAGGTTCTAGTGCTGCAGCAGAATCTAATCTATGCATCATTTTATAGTTTATAGTTTACATATTATATGCATAACGATACTACAATGGATATTACTCAACGCTATAAATAAAAGTTCCTTTTCCATTGCAGACAGAAAAATTATTATTTAAAGTAATGCCACAACTATTGTTCAAATCCCATTTGTTACAATATACATATACAATGGTCTATGAAACATTCATTTGACAGAATGACCACAATTAACTTTTTTATTGACAATAAAATTGCATAATTTAAGCTAACTAATATTTATCGGGGTATTGTCAACTATTTTTTATGAATACGTAGCTAATGACTGCTAAAGTTTTTCCACAAACAAAATGCTATTCTATCCATTGCTAAAAAAATAACAATCAAAACTGCATGATGATTACCATTGTTAAATGTTGCACTTAATTAGTACAATTAATAATGTCATGTCACACGTTTAAAAATGTGTACGTGTCTAAACAAATGTCTGATACTTTTCAAGAGGAACATTAAATTTTTGTGGTAATTTTATCCTCCATTATAAAGTGACACGTTTAAATTAATTTTGCTAGGGATTGTTTACCTTTTGGCAATTCCATTTTACATTATCCATTCGTACACATTGGTTTAAATAAACCTCAATTTATGTGTTCTATTGAATTAGAAATGGGAAATACATAGTTTTCTAAGCAATAATAATTGCAGGAGGATTTAAAAGCGTGTTAACTTGACTATTTTTTATTAGTATGGAGGAAGAGTGTTCACGCACAAGTTTTCTTGGAATAACACGTGGACACTTCCTTGAATTAGATGCAGTAGGGAGATATGCAATACTTTCCTCGTGCAATGCTCAATGCAATGCAATAATGAAATAAAAAATGGCTAATAATAGTGAGTCAAGTCCATTGGAAGTAAATTGTCTGCTCGTGGTCTCGTCTCCTTTTGTTATTCAATGTTTAGGGCTGCTCATGTCTATTGACGTTCTTGGTTTCTCTCACTCACTTGCGTATTGTTGGCAAAAAGTATAATGAATACACATGGAAAAAATCGTTGACAATAGTCGGCTAGCTTAATACGTTCATATTATTTGAAGGAGGCGAGACCACAATCACACAATCCATTTTATAATGCAACTACTGTTCTGTTACACTATAAACTCACTATCCACTGTATAGACTTTAAGGAAATTGATTGAGTAAAATGGTTTGAGACAAATGAAAAACTATTTGCAGCATTACATATATTATATATACAGTGTTACAATTATTGTTATCACATCATTAAGCAACTAAAAACAGTTAAATAATTATTTGCCAGTGTTGTAATAGCTAATTGAATGATAAAAGCTATTAGATATTAATATAGCACTCTGAACAACGAAAAATGAATATAGAAACTTGAGATTTATCTGCAGAACAGTCTTTTAAATGATTTATCATCATAAAACAAGAAATTAGAACTAAAAACACGAATTTTCTTCTAATTGCTACAAGCTTTGCAATTTTAAGAATAGATAAAATGAATTTTTCTGTGCCACAGTGTAATAAATATAAAGTGCTAACGCTGTAGCATTGAACATTTCACTGTCAGTCGAACAAAGTGGTAACAAAACGATGAAAAGATTCCCTTTGTCATGCTGTCCCGTCTAATTTGTTCGCAACTTTTCAATTTCTGGTGAAAATAAGCTCGCAATCTAATCTTACGCTATATTAATATATAATATGATGTACAACAGAGCTGATGTAAAAGTTAGCAGAAAGGAGAACCATGTTCTTTGATGTATTACCTCTGTTTTCTATCAATAGTTTTATTTTATTAGTATTTTTTACGTGTATTCAATAAGAGTTTCATATGAAACATATGTAATGGATTTCTATAAGAATTAAAGGTTAAAAGCAGTAAAATAATGTTCAGGGAAGAGATTTTCAATTTAGTATCTGCATTAGTTAAATGTACATTTGTAAGTTTCATATTTAGTAAATGGTAGAAGTCAGGGAGTCAGTAAAGCAAGACGAAACGTCCGTGATTAGAGATTTTGATTTGGAAGGTTTTCTTGCAGTTGCTGCTGGTATCTGATGAAAAAGAACCGGTTTCTTCTCTTACATTGGCATTTATTTCTTTTGGGGGATTATCAGGATGTACATACACTGAGTCTCGTTATGTAAGTCAAATAATACACACTCTTGTTATAATTATAGAATCTTTAGCAGAAGATATTAAGAACCTTGCATTTAACATGCACTGGACAAGAGTGAATATCTGATTTTTATTTGCAGTTACTCCATTCCTGTTCGTGTCTACATTTCTACATGCATTCATATAATTACTATCTTCCAATTGAATGATTTCAGTTTTAATATCTCCTATCTTTAAGTACACCCACTTATATACTGTTGCCTCCTGAGGAGAGCTATTCAATTACATTAGACTTTATGAGGCAGTTGTAATGTACATTAGTAATAATCACCATGCTACAATTCAGAGAGAGAGAAAAAATCAAGCATTTTACAGATATGTTGAAATATTTACGTCAATCAAGGATACAACAGAAGCAAAGGGCACTAGTTCTTTTAAATGTTAGTTTCTTCAATGAGCAACTCCATTCTTATCTCACAGAGCACATAAATAGTCAAAGTGCAGCACAATATTCATTTATTTTCATTGCCATTACAAAGAGCATTAGAATAATATTAAGCTGTAAATTGTTATGATAATGTAGTCGTAGATTCATACTAAAATGCTTCAGTTTGACATCTTCATTTACGTCTTTTTCAACTAACTCACTCACATCGTGATTATAAACTATTCTATAATCTCTTAGTTCTCATGACATATCTTTATTAGCTATGCAACATCAGATTTCAATCCCTAATTGCTAAAAACTGGATTATTCAATGCAAACGCAACTTCAGTCCATTCAAAACTCAAATTAGTCAAGAATTATTGCTATACTATCTGTTAGCATTATACCCTTAGCACGCAATAGCAGTAGGTATCACTTTATATTTAATGTAGAATATTAATAGGCTCTTATCAAATTTCATGCTTTACATTACACACGTCGCATATTTCTATGCTGAAGTTTCTATTCAGAGACAACGTGGCTCTCGTAATACCTTAATAAATCCATTACTCTCATAACTAAAAACATTATAAATGATTTAGATACTGAATAATATAGCCAAAGTCCAAGAAATGGACTAATTAATTTTTTTTAATAGACTGTGTCATTTTAAAAGTTATGAATTTAAAAATGTTCACTGAGAGAAAAATTCCATGATGAAAAAACATTTGATTACGTATTGAATGTAAAGGTAGTAAGTTATGAGTGGAAGGATAGAAGTGACATTGAATATTTATAGTTATTGTAGTGTCTGCGTGTAATTTATTAATAGAAGCTAATAAATTGGGTATGTAGTGTAGGGAATTGAAAGGAGGTATATAGTCTTTATAAAAATGTGTGGAGCAATTCTGTTGTATTTATGTTGCATTTGCATAACGGAGACAACTGCACATAGAGAAATTGATGAGGTGCATAATTTATGCAGAAAGTGGGAGAATGCACTTTTGTGCTAATAGAGTCAGTCTGCCTTATCATGGCTTGTTCTAAATGTTCTGGTTGTTGTTGTGCTGTATCTGTTAGATATTATAGGGATGGATATATGGGAAGACAGTAGTGGAGTGTTAACTGAATTAAAGTACATTGTATTTGCATCAGCTTTGACATTGCATGGCTATGCATGTGTCGAATGCATCAGAATAATGTATTCATGGCGGAGAGACTAAAGATAAGTGATGGAGGATGTAAAAAATAATTTCTCTCACAAGAAATACTTTGAAATGATAGATAGTGGCGAAAGGAAGGCAAGTGAGGAGACGAGACTGGTACACAGACTAGACCAAAGGAAACCAGACTAGTTAGACTGGTCAGGACAACTTAGTAAGAACTTATACACACACACACACATACATACACTACGTACTACGACCGTCGATGATGATTTCACATCCCTGTTAAAGAATAATTTGGCCTGCACCTTGGATATTCTCTCGATTATAATGATATTCTCCTGATGTTCTGGTTTATAGATTTTTACGAAAAATTTCTGCTGTCTTGTCTGGTCATCTGATGCGCTGGTTCTGCCAGGCAACTACTAACTCTCCTCCTTTCCTTTGATCATCATCAAAACACATTCAACAAGTGCACATAGATATTATAGTGAAGTCAGAGCCAAACTAATTGTGAGTCAACTCAACATTTCTCTATTTTTCTTGTCTGTCCGATGCACAGATTTTGCTGTTCTATTTTGCCACGACTTTTCTTTAACTTTTAAGTATCTCTACACAATTATTGCATGCACACACAGTAAAAACATTCATTTAGTGCTAAATAGCCTTTGTTCTCATATTATAAGCATATGCATAGATGTACTTAATGCCAGCTCTTTTTCTTGGTTACTATACTGCAGAACATGTTATAAACTTTTTAGTGTGTGTAACAAAGTTATTGTATGCAGCTATAGTTATGTTAATTGTAAGCATCATTGTAAATGTTTTGCAGCTCCATTTGATTGCATTAGACGAGCGTGTCTTGACTTAACTTGCAATTTTTTGATAGCATTCATGCAAACTCATGCACAGAGAGCAACTTAGCATGCTGCTTTGTTTTTAAATGCAGAGATGATTTCACATCCTCTCTTTTCTCCTTCCTATCCTTACAAACATAAATTAAAAGCCTCTTGTTTAGTGTAAACTGAGTGATAACACCATTCCACCACAGAAATAAATGCATGAATTCTATATGTGCTCCTCTCTGTTTCTAGATTGGCGTGACATGACATGTCAGGGAATAGAAACCAAAGTCTAGCCTTCCCTACTTACTACTACATTGTTTTTTATGTTTAAAAACCTACAACACCATTATACTATACTATTATTATGAATATGAATGATGATGTATGATGCATCTGTCATTGGCCCAAGTGTTCTTCCTGACTTCTCACCCCAAATACATCACTTAATTTTGATATTCTTAAACAGTTAATAATAATGTTTTAATATATGAAGGCTTTATATTGGATATAATTTCAAATTCACAGGTGTTAGTATGTGTTTAACCATAATCCATCACGATTCAAAAAGTTTCTAAAAATGTCCAATTTAGAACAATAAATTATCTGTATCTTGACAATTTCCTGGCATCAAGACCAAAAATGCATGATTTTGTTCGAGCTCAAGAGTAAAACGTAATAAAAAGTTAAATATTATGTGTATGTTTGGTAATTTCAATAGCAATTTTATTGTTTCTCGTGCGAATAGAAGTGTCGGACTGGTTTTATTTAGATTTTTCTGGACTGGCAACGGAGAATAATGTTAGGACTATGACAGATGTCATAAACAATGAAAAACTTGTTGTTACGTAGGACAAAATGTATAGAAGAGAGGATAGTCTAGTCAAGTGCAGCCAGATCAGTCTGTCTGCTCTACAAAACAGAAAATAATGAGGACTAATCAAGTTTGGTAAGTTTTGTAAGCATATAAATACATCTAGGTACATGAATGCTACACGGAGATGGAGATTTTCAGACTTGTTTGTACACAAACAGTGGAGATTCTAGAGTAATAATGTAGTTAATAGATAGTAAGTAATAGTATCTAATCTGTTGTAGTGAGTCCAATGCCAGACTCTACTCGTCAATCCCTTTGCCTCTAAAAGTTAGTTAGGAAGATGGATAGTTCGTAGATAGTTAGTCAGTTAGTTAAGCATGTTTGCAAAAATATTTAATGAAAGGTTCCCTCGACATCAACAACAACAACAACAACTGATTCAAAAGCAAGTTACACCTAAACTTGTGTAGTTTTTCTTGTTTTCTTCTTGCTCTGTGCGTACATTAAGAATGGGTAAAGCAAGCCAAGGCATCTCGTATATTACAAAAATTACATGATACTACACTATACAACAGCTAACATTGTATATGTCATAGATATAGGCACGACGACGACGACCAATGGCATACTACCGCACAATTATCTCTGACTGACTGGATTCTGTAGACAATGGGCAGTAGTAGAGAGTACAGATAAATAGCTACAAATCTGAGAAATGGCAATTTCGGAAAAAATTTATGGGGTGGGATCCCTACAACGTAGTAATAATGTCCGCGTAGAGCATAATCAGCATCTCATCTGTTCGACAGTCCTATAAAGTACCTAGCAAAATTCTACCTCAAAGAAAAAGATTTTATGATAATGTAAGGAACAGATCTTGCATCCATTAGCTCCATCCATTAGCATTTGCATTCTTGGGACATGCAAAATAAATTCTGGTTATAGAGCAACAAAAGCTCAACGAGTACCCGAACTCTTTTACAATTTGCCAGAGTAGCTATTCAAAATTTGTTTACCGGACACTAAAT
>JAAAYG020048804.1:9229-85334 GCA_009936455.2 Tomocerus minor
TGGAAAATATTCTCTCTGTAATTTTAGTCAATACATGGACACATGAAAAGTAAATATAAAATGTGTTATTTAATGAGTTCATAAAGCTAAAATCAGAAATACCTATCTATACCGATACCTATTAGTAAATATGCGAATTTCTCTGTACTAATATCAGAATGTATTGTTACGGAAAGAAACCTTTTTAAGATGTGTCTATCGTTATTCGAAGATATAGATCAAAACAAAGAGAAAAAAACTAATTAGAAATCAACGGACATTATAATTATTTCATAGCTGGCCGTAAGGATTCAGAATTTCATTTTATGCATAGAGTTTTGGACTGAATATTTTAGCATAGCCTATACATTTTATTTACAATTTTAGATCAGTATTGCTCTATTGGAATAGTGTAGGACAAGAATTCAATTTATTCAATTCTAAAAGTGAATGAAAGATTCATTTTCCTGCCATTATTTATATGTTCATGCTCAAATACCTACTTACGATTACTTATTTGCTCATTCTTAATTTTATTTTTGCATGGCTTTTTCTAGAAAAAACAATTTGTAGGAAGCAATGATATTGACCCTGTGTAAATTGTACTAGTTTGTAAGTTTCAGCTATTTTAATTAAGTAATCGCTCATTTCTCCGAAACGTTTTTGATTTGGAAGATTATTATTTTATCAACTTGAATCGTTCATGTCCCTTTAATAAATTATTAAATATTACTAGAATTTCATTTACTCCTTCCTATTTTAAATGGATGGAAATACATTTGCAAAATCATGGATAATTACCATGCACCATACTTACTATAGTCTCGACGGCTAAATATTATGAACCTTATTATACTGACAAGGTAGATCTTAAGCTATTTATCATAGCCAGGTACCACATTAGGCGTTTTGCGTAATAGTTTCTTTTCCCGCTCACATGTCGTTTTCATGTATGCCTTGATTAGATTTGAATTTGAATTTTTGGTTTTATTAAAACTGTGTCTTCAACAGTTTATGTTTATGCAAATAACATCTATAGTTTCAAAGATGACCAAGTAGTAATATTTGTATCACAAGATGCTATGTCTTTAAGCCAATTAAAATTATATAGATTTCTAAGCATTACAAGTAAACGTCAACATGTGAACATATGAAATATGCCATTGCATTTAACTAGAATGTTTTCGGAGCGTATCTTCGGAAGTTGTCAGAGTAATTTTAAATTACATTGTATTCCTTACTGTACACAGCATCCTTCAACACAAAACGCCTATTGTGCTATCTTGCTGTGATCGATTCCGAAAGATCTTCCTTGTGATTTTGTGAGTCATAACTAAGCAAAGAATAAGAAGTTGGAAAATTTATTCATCATAGTTTGACCTAGAATGTACTCTCCTTAAATTATTATCCCATGCATTGCAATGGTGTAAAATCATAATACTATTGCATTGCTTAGAAATAAAGATAAATTAACTGCTAGAGAATGGTCAATGAGCAATAAATAAATCCTCAGTTACTTCACACAAAATGAACCTAATTCAGGTAGTTAAAATCCAAGAAAATCCATGCATCTGTAATGGTCATATTTTCTAATGTCCCTCAACTACTCATTTGCTAATATTTTAAGAACGAAACTGTTATATTTAAAATCGTGACGCCAAAATAATTATTTGTAACGAAAAAAACATACACAGAACTGCTAACTTTACAGTGCATGCATATCATGCACTCGCTGCACATTAATTAATTACGACGTCGGGGAAAATTGTAAATAGTTTTCAAGTTTGTCTCTTTCAAGGATCAAACTATGTTCCTGTGCCTATTTTACTATGGCTGCCTGTGTCTCTTCATTCCAAAAACTAAAGTAACAAAATAATTCGTCCTCCAAGACGAAGTTCTGAGTTAAAGAGAACTTCATTATGGAAAATGTTATTTATTGATAACGTTCTTATACTTATACAAATAAATGAAAAAATAAATAAATATAATGAAATCAAAACAATTTACTTGCATATACCACGGTAAAAATATTTACTTTTCTCAACTTACCCCAAAACGTGTTTGTAGCGAAGATGTACTCATCCATTCATCTTTCCTGAGACAGTTCACATGACGAGATTGATTTCCTCGCTTCAACAAGTTCGCCTTATGTCCAATTATTAGATCATTGTTGGAAAATCGGCGTATATCCTTGCTACATTTATTATTTACAGGTACGAATATGAATGGCAATGGCACACATACTCCGTGCTTGCTATTTTACATAATAGAACGACTATAATATATTGCAAACGAGTGGTGAAATCAAATCCAAAGCTCCAATGCACAATAACAACTTATCGAACTGCGAAAAAACTGATGACAGTTGTAGCCGATATAAATGTCACACAGTAACAATAATAAAATATAATATTCTTATCTTACGAGATTGTGATATAAATAATAATATTTTGTCAATTGCTTTTACAATGTGCACTTGAGATTAAAAGATGCTTAATGTTTTTTTAATAAACACGCTACACGTTAATTTTATTTAAAGTCTCTTCTTTTGTTTTGTGAAAGTATTTGGTTTAAAAAAATCAAATCATAATTCTAGAAACTGTTTTTATACGAAAAAAATGAATTTACTGATGTTAGTATCAATCCTTTACTTTTTACTTATATTTTTTACTTTTTTTGATCTTTTGCTTTTTATGCTCGTAAGATAGGAGTAAAATATAAATGAAAATCTTTATCAAACCCAATATTGAAAATTTTCCTGAAATGCAGGCTGTTGATCTCGTAACCTGGAAACGACATGGTAATTACTAAATTTAAAATAATCTAGGTGTTATAAAACTTGAAATTTTCATTTCATCGTTTCGAGATCATAGTGTAACATTGACATCAAGGATTTCAAAATTGCTGACAACTACGCATGTTAAAAATATTGATTTACGACAGGACATTGAACAAATTGTTTTAAGTGGCTATTAAACTAAGAGCGATGAACAAGTTGTTGGCTGCAATGCAATGGTAATATTTTTATGCAAAATTCTTAAATCTTTACATTATGCTTACGAAACATGCAATACTTACAAGTAGTTTTATCCCAACAGGATGTACGTTAAGAAACATTTGTCGGACTGATGAAAGTAAGCCAAAACGCCCAAACGCCTACAATAGGATTCAACGAACGCGTGTCTAAGTTGCACAACAGTGAAATAAATATTGGAATTGACAACGGTTGGATGCTGAAAATTCTAAATTACAATCGGACAAATCCTAATTAACTCGAAAATATCTCTGTTAATCAGAGTAGTCGGAAATAGTGCACATATAAAATGTTTTAATTAAAAAACTTTCCATTTGAGCCCAAATAACTCACTTACACAGTTAAAACATTCGTATATAAAATCCGAAAATGGATTTGGTCAACAATGAAAATTTACTTTTAAAAATTACATGGACATTGGAAAAAAACGAAATTGTGTCCGGATGTAATGTAGAATTTTTTCCCCTTGTCCATCCACGAGAAAAATGCATAATTGTTATGAGCCCCTTTGCATTTGTGAACATGTTGCAATATAATTATCTACTTGAATAAATTATGCACCTAGGATTATTATTGTTTATGGAAAAAGGCCAATCAAACTACATTAATATGAACTACATTAACTAACAAATGGAGAAACAGGTACGAAAATTAGCGATCACTACGTTGTACTTTGTATGATTACAATAGAGTAGCTATAAGTAGAGATTGAGATATAATATAGTAGCCAGAAATTAGTCAATATACGCTATGTATATATACAGTTTTAACGTGTTTTCGTGTTCAGATTGAGATGCTGCTGCAGAACAGAGTGTAACAATGTAATGTATGTAAAAGAATAAAAACGAACATGCAAAAAGTTTTCCCACACATATTAACTGACACATATTATTTCTTCCATTCCATATACAAATCTACAAAGCAGGATTCCACATCTAATGAACTACAAATAACTACTGTACGGGGGCTACTTAAACTAACAGTAAGCTGGTGCAGTCCCTTGCAGACCACAGTACAACAGTACAAGTGTACAATTAATAGATACAGATGAATGAATGAGATAGAGGAGAGCAGGCAAAGTTCATGGTCTGCATTAGACTAAAAACATTCAAAAGACACCAACACCTTATAATACTACATATAAGTAAATACGATCCAGTTTCATTAAAATTGGCTTTGACGTTTAACTTCAGTAGCACTCAAGTAAGTGTAAGTAGTACTGAAATGAGTGCCACTTTTCATTTATTTTTTATTATTACAGGAGAAATCAAAAGGAAATGCTCATCATCAAAAGGTGATGTTGATGACATGACATTCCTTTCTCTTCCTGTCTGCCGGCAACGTTTCCGTATTCCGAAAATCGCATGTCCCTCAGCAGAGCTAAATCGAAGAAATCAAAGCTGGAATCGCATATGTTATTATTTATTTGTATGCTTCGCATACTATTACTTAGTCTAGAGGTGGTAGTAAGTTTATTTGAACATTTACTCCATTCATTATAGTTTTAGATTAGTTGCGCGGAGATGAGTTCTTCTTTTGGTTGTCGCAACTCTACGCTCTACTTTGGTTTCCTTTGGTTTCCGGCCAGGGTAACAAAATAATTAAACATAATTTCACAATTTAGCGGCACACTAACTAACTAATCATCTATAACTACTTATTAGTACGAGACTACTTTACGTTACAGTTACTTTTACGTCACGATAGAGCAAACAATCCAATGAAACATAATTTTAATACAAGTTTTACCGCTAGAGTTAAATCGACAAAGAAAATGAGTCAGAGCCAACCGTCTAATTTGTCTTGTCAAATTATTTGCAATGCAGTATATTTAAATACATGGCCACCATTTCAAGAACTATTCATATCAGACATATTTCCTTTTACGATTCTTTGCTATTGGGAAGCATAGAGTGTAGTCAGTCCAATTTTTATACAAGAAAATCCAGGATTTTTTTTTTGAATTTTTATCAATATTTTCTGTGGATATTTGATTTAGAAAATAAATTGGACAGAAATATGTTGGATGAATATGATTGGGGAATGGTGAGTCAGTATTTGAGCAAATAAAGTGACCAAGGACAAAAAGCTGATTGACATGCTGCTATGAAAATAAGTACACGTATAGAAATAGAATAGACACGCACTTAAAAGTATGATTACAACCAATACGTATAAAAACCCATAAAAGGAGAACGCGGCAAGAGGAAGCTTTACTGGTGAAAGTAAAGTGAAGGTTTTAATAGACATGTACTAAGAGAAAGAGAAAGAATGGCTACATATCATCACACAAGATCAAATGAGACCGAGAAGAGAAAGGTATTTACAAATGAAAATGTATTAGCAATAATAATAGTCTACTACGTTAGGTCGTTTAAAAACTAGAAATAGGATACACCTGGCTTTCCACAAGGATGATTTAATCCAGCCAAAGAAACCATTTCGTTGCGTTTCAGGCTATACTGTTACTGATCGAAGATATTCAGATGCGGAGAGTAAACCCATCTAGTCGAATACTCTAATACAGTACAATAGATTTGAATATACATATACTTCTACGTCCAGTTAGGTTTGGTTTGCTATCATAGGTACATACACTAGACTACGAATACTACGAATAGACTACGTACACACAGAAACACAATACTTTGTTGTAAGTCAGAGAATGAGTGAGTCGGCAGAGGAAATTGATAAAATACGCAATTACGCAATAAGATTGAGGTTCGTGTCATCGAAATCGAGGCGACTCGTATTTACTACAAATAGGGAAATAGTTAGTTGTCAAATTCAAAAGTGACTAAATAAATTTAGTAAATACTACTACATTGAGTGCATATACATTACATACATAACATAATTGGACAGAGCATAAATATAAAATTACTATAAGGCTTTTTAGTAAGTACGTAAGTAAATTATTATTAGCTTATTACGATTAGCTGTAGCTACATAATCATCATATCAACGTTCGGTTTGCGAAATCCATCAGATTAGATCACACAATGCAATACAGAGTTAATCAGTACAAAAACCAAATGCATAGAATACAGAACCAATAGGAATAAGTAAATGTAAATGACCGACTACGGTAGTTGGAAAAAGTCAGAGTCAAATTATGCGTGATCAATAGCAAATTAAGTCGTACGCTTTTAAATACATACATATCAACGTTTACTTTACGACTGTACGTTATACGCATTACGATACTTTTACTAAACGGTGTACTACTTCCTTACCATTCCTAGTACTTTAGAAATTAGTCATTACAGAAAAGAGGAAATGGAAGCTAAAGTAAATGGTTGGTGTTCAACCAAGAGAAAGGTCGTGTGTAGGAAGAGGTACGTAGCTAATTCAACACTAGAGTGAAAGAGAGTTTCATCATAGACGACGGAAAGTACTCAGGATTATCTTTAGGTGTTAATTAGGAGTGTAGACATGGCGAGGATGTCTCACTGCTCAGTTTCTGGTCTGGTGGACGAAAAACCATGATAAATAATATGGTCACAAAAATTACTAGAGAGGGTACAAATATAATCCATTTTATTATAGGAGTTGTTTATAATGGTAAATATTATTGCTGCTGTCGGTACTCGTGTATGTAATATCATCAACATTGATATCATTCAAAAACTTTGAGATTGTTCTTTTAGCCACTGATGAGTCAATTAGCAATCTGCTCCGGAAACGAGGTAGTATATAGTAAATCTTTAGTAGTAGTAAATAGTACACAGAGTACACACAAAGTTGTACATACATATATACTCAATACTCACAACAACGTACTAGTCAATTCTACGTTTGGTAATTTGTGTTTGTTATGTAACGTAGCTACATACAGTACAGTACACCTACATATAATAAATAGTATTAATAATCATTACGTAATTAATTAAGTAGGTAATTACAAAATTCACATGGGGACAGTCCATACATACGCAGCAGGCTCAACCATTGCACTGTTAGAATTAGAATAGATTTCAATTCAGTCCGTCCGCCATGTGGACTACAGTCAACCAACAAGCACCTAACGATACTGATAAAGTTGTACTCCTAATAAGTTACATACAGTGATAATTATTATTTTAATTCATTTGCATAGTTCAGTTTCACTTTGTGGAGTCTACTTCGATGTTTGGTTACGTAACTGGAAAGAAGATTGGTTCAACTCTATCTCTAATTAGCATAATACTTACAATAATAATGTGTCAGAGACTCACGAGTGTCCCACCCACTGACTCCGCCCACCAAGTACATCTCTCTATGTCTCTCTATTTGTCTCTCTAACGATCCTCTACTTATTGTGTAGCAGAAGAGTGTAGAAGATCGTCCGTGTGTTGGTGGGTGGATGATGACATGAATTACTTTGGGGGCTGAGCGAGGTGGGAATTAATTCCTAAGATTACATTAGACTACACATATCATTAACTACAAGATAGATAGTACGATCAGTTCAAGATTTAAATGGTGAATCGTCTGTTTGTCTGTCCTGCTCATTGTGTCTGGTTCTGGTCCTCTACATGCAAAAAACTACTAGTATTTACTTACTTTCTCCATTGTATCGTCATAAGCAACATTAACCCTTTAGTTACGACTTACGTTAGGATATGGTTAGCTACGAAATGCATCGAATGGGTTTGAGCTTCAAGAGCTATGATCGACAATAGTAAAACATCCATCATGGCAGATTGCTAATTAATCACTGGGATAAACTACAGGAAGAAGAATGTATTAAATGTTAGTTGTCGTAAAATGCACAGTATATTGGTTGGTATGTATTATGTATATACGATCTATTTATTTATGTCACATTTCCTATTATAATTACGTTATCTATGATTATTAATAATAATAATACTGATAGTAGTAGATTGTATCCCTACCTATATATTTAGTTAGTAGTAGTAGTAGTAGTAGTAGAAGTATATATTATTATGTAGAAGTAGAGTAGATTTTTAGAAATTACGTTAATGCATGTACATAGTATGTAGTGTAGTATAGTAGTATGTAGCAGTAGTAAGTAGTATAGGTGTCTAACTTATAAGAATGTACCTAGTGCACAGAAATATTTGTTAGGACTCTAAACGGCTTTCCTTGAGTGAGAGAAAGAGAAAATTGTACGAGAAGTAGGAGAGACAATAAAGAAAGCCAAGTAAGTCAGAGTAGAGAAATGTCAAGTCAAAGTCAAACTACAGAAAGGGCTACTCCTTCCACAGCACCAAAGCACGTCGAGTGGGAATCATTGTCAGATTAGTCTGATCAAGATCTAAATTGATCATTTACAGTCAGACGTAAATCCAACCTCACAAATCCACGAGATCCACTTGGAAAGCGTTTCATAATTGTACAATCAATCATTTTCACTCGACTTTCCCAAATGCTGCCTCCTGCCTTAATAATTTCCCCTTCTGTTCACTCCAATTACAACGCAATCCATACTTTTACTTACTTTTGCATAGCAGCAATTCCCTTCTGTGATTCTAGCTTGTTGAAATCTCAAAGAGTATTTATACTGTCGCTCTCTTGTACTTGGGTATATCAATTTACTTAATATCAGTACAAATAAATAAAGGCTAGCCAACATAATAATAATAATAATAATAATAGTAATAATAGTAATAATAATAATAGTAATAATAATAATAGTAATAATAATAATAATATATGGTTACATGGAGTTGGTAAATATCTATCATAGGTAATTGTATTTTAGTTACATGATAATAGGTAAATAGGTAGCTAATTTAATTTTACGTAGCCAACGCAAATCACATTGTAAATTTCATGGTAAAAACGAAAATAATTCAAGTCTGTACTGTACGATATATATCATGGTTTGACTTGACATATTTCTTGAGAGGTAGGGATACCTACCCTGACTTACTTATATAACTAACTTTCTTATTGTTAGCAGTGCCTACATCATAGATGAGAAAACATACTTTTTTAAACTTTAGGATGCAGAGTCTTTGTACAATTCAGAATTATTACAGTGTACAAACATACAAGAGTCGACTCTGGGAATAGTTTGTTGACTTGTTCATGTATGTTTATCATTATTAATGTTGTTGGTTAGATTTTTCTTTCTCTGTCTCTTCTGAAACTGGGATTGTTTGTCTTTCTATAGATGTCTATAGATGTTTGTGTGTGGGGACTGAGCCGAATGTTTGTTGTCGAAGTGAAAGTGATGAAGGGAAATCTCTATTTATGTCTATATCTATGAAAAGCACATTGACTTGCAGTCTCTGTTTGTTTAGCTACATTGCTAGATTCGTTGCAACCCCTCGTACATATTGTAAACTGACGCTACAATACAAGCAGTTTATTAATACGTATTAATATGCATAGGCGTGTAGGCTATTAGATCATCTCATCTATGAATAAATATGTTTGTTACTCATACACAATTACACAATCCAATAACGCATTGTAATGTATGTAGTGATGTAGATGATGTCAGAGGAGTAGACTACTACCAACCAACGCAAATCTATCTAGAGCGAGTAAGTATAGTATAGTAGGGCAGAATGAGTGCACTGCTACATATACGTACAGTCCAGAGATCTACCTAGTAAATACATTACAAGACACAACACAACAATTCAGACACGCTGCTGCTCTATCAAAGCTAAATGTATCATTATTTCTTAGAACGTTATGATACAGGTAATGGTAAGTAAACATGTATTGATAAAGTTACGTAACACTTTTGTGTATCACTATTATTCCGATTTCGACTCAATCCATTACATATTATCAAATACAAAGGACAAGAATATAGCAAATCCACTCGACTCACATCTGTACAGTACTGTAACTGCTGATTATTATGTGATGTAGGTAAGTATAGAGCTAATCCATACACAGACTACTTACTTTTTAGTGATTTGTTGGAGATGATGGATGAGTAGTAGAGTAGGTAGTATAGAGGCTAAGGTAAGTTCACATAAACAGATACGTTTACATAAATACTCTAGCAAGTGACATGGTACAACAACAACAGCACTGTAGTGTAAGTTAAGAGTCGGGGTGGGAAAACTATAAACTAACAATTGAATGCATGGGAATACTTTGCTTTTTAGTGTATGATTTAATAACTACAATACGAAATACATATACATTAATTAAGTACTTAATAACATTAAGGAGTTCATCCTACGGACACCAAACTCTAATCAATAACTGTACTATGTAAATCAAGTAGGTACTAAACAATAGTAGCTATCCACTTACTTTCAAATTCGTGAATGATGTCTAGGAGTAAGTAAAGATATCATGATCTAGAGTAAGTCGCTGCACAAGCAAGCCACTTAGGGAGGTAACTAAAGATAAGTATACAAGGAACAAATACACAGACCATTACGAAATCAATTATATACCTAAGTCATACGATTTAAAATTTTAATGTTGTAATTAATTATTGTTAGTAGACACTTATATACGTTACATTACATTACTATTCACAACAACGGCACAATCACAATACACAACACAACAGACATACTCACTATGTGTTTATACATGTACATACATAATAATATTATTATCATACCATAGCGCATCAGACTAACCTAGGAAATAATTATTATTCTTGTATATTGTAAGTATATAGTGAGTCAACGTAATGAAGTCTAAGTATCAGTACACAGTGTCTATAGAGATTACTACGCTACCGAAGAAAGTACATATACTGTACGTACGTATATTTTTATATATGTTTATCCCTACAATAGAATAAAGTGAGGAATTCTCTAGTAGACTTCAAGTTTCAGTAAAATGTGATAAGGCTAGTAAATACGTAGTGAGAGACTTAACTCTAATTATTGCTATTAGAAATACCTAATTCGAACTTTCTGTGTTCTCCTCACTAGGCAGTATAGGCAACTATGCATCATACAACCATAAAACAATCGTACCTTCACAGAATACATACACAGAACCACATTTCCCTCCTCCAGTTCCTATTTAGTAGTCCTCCTCGCAGAGATTTATATTTTACAACACCTGAAGTCCTTCTTAGGCTCACAAATTGCATTTTAGGCCTGCACACACAGCCACCCCTCTCCATTATACTCAAACAACAAAGGAGCTCCACACTCCGCAAAATTCCAACGATACGCATTAAGAAAGTAGAGTGAAAGTCGGAGAAAGTCGAGTCACACAGATAAACTACAGAACGCACCTGTCCCTCCCATCCTAATATCCTCCCTACGACTACAACTCAACTTTATAGCAATTATTCAAGACGTTTTCATTTTCCTTCGTCAAGTACCTACAACTAACACCTGTTAGTGTTCCATTACTGCTCCTCTAGTAGTCACAGAGCAATCTACCTGATTATTCATTTATTTCTTACATCTTCTCGCAAAACACAATCTAGTCAGCATCATTTAAACGTTATGCCTCAGTAGTCGGAGATGGAATCCTATTTTACAACTTTGAACAATTTATGTATGCACGTCAGTGTCGCTCCAAAGACATACCAGGATCAGGGAATCTACAACTTCATTAAGTCATCCGAAGGCATCCCATCCATTCCTTTCTACATCTTAATAAAGCTTACTAACTTTCTCTAATACTTTCTCCCTTCACTCCCTCCACAATTTCTGCTCTTAAAAAAGTGTAAAATCTCTACTACTTGTACTTGGATGTAAGGTGATTGCCTTGGAAGATATTTTTCACAAGGAGAAAATATAATCACCAAACTTGACTTTTCATCCGTTCCTACTCCCAGATTTGACGAAAAAGTTTATCACTGGTAAATGAAAGAAATCTTGTAGATATTATTTCCATTTTATTGATTGATAGCATGAAATAGATTATTGCTTAACTTTCTCCAAGAAAGAAATTTACATTGAATCACATCTAGTATTGGTTTTGTTGGGATTTACTTTGACAGGATGAAAAGTTCAAGTGAGTAGAGTTTTTTTTAGGGAGAGGGCTTCGGGCCTAATAAAATTGCAAATTCCACGATGATTTTAGAAAAACCTGGCATGAGTTAGCTGTCTGCTATATCCTACAGATTGGTACATGCACTGCTATATAGGAAATAGTAATAAATAGGTACTCATGTCAATGCAAAGGTAGTTCTGCGACCAGATAGTACAGTATTCGTGGATTCTATAAACATACGAAGGATTTATGAGGTTTGACAGAGTTGAAACTGCATTTGGGGATTTGTAGGCTGCACAGACAGTGTTTGTATTTATTACTAATTGGGTAGTTCGTGTGATGAACTGATTGGGATGCTGATCGATAAAATATAGTGATTAACTATGTGGTAGTATTAGTTGGTGATAGAAAAGGGCTGACATGCGAGTACATGAACAGATAGAGATTGTTGAGAAAAGATTGTTCGAAAGTATCCAGTTGAAGGATTGCAAAGGTCAGGTAACTGGAAGCGTCGAGAGATCAGTGAGATCAAATACTGCCGTTTCTCGCACAAGGCGGATACAAGAAGAAGAAAAAGTCAACAGGAATTCTGTTCTTTCTCTCTTCCTTTTTTACTACAAGAATACACGAATATGTTTCTCAAAGCTTTCTTCCGTTATTTATTGGTTGTTATATCTGATAGTGTACGAATTTATATATCTGTCGTTATGTGTCTCGCGTAGTCAGAGCCTAGCTATGACTTGTATGTAAGTAAGTAGTATGTATGTATGTATGTATGTATAATATGGCTTCAAGATCTCCGTTCGGGACTCCCTGGCCTAGTTTAATATAATCTTTACTATAATGTGGTACAGTCAGTACATATTTAGTAGGTAGTGCTTATTTAATGCATAGTAGAGTTAGTTTTGTTGTTGTTATCCCTGTTTTACAGATATGTCTACGGATAGACATAGACAGCAGTGCTCTGTTTCCTTCTGGAGAGTGGCACAACGTGTTTCCATTCTCCATCTGTCTCCATTCCACGAAAAGGGACCACATTAATTTCAACCTTTCCAAAACTCTTGGCTCCCGGCTAGAACGTTACTCCACGATTATTTGTACAAACAACTGTACACTGCCTGTCTGTCTCCCTGTATGGATGTATGTAGCTATATATGTATGTACGTATGATCTGATACTCACTCTCATACCATACAAACAGCTACACTCCTACCTACTACACAATAGTAAACACCAACATAAACCTCTACAGGTATGTCTCCTCACAACTCTCCCCATTGTTCCTTGTACTATATCTGTTGTCCCGATTTAATCATTTCCTCCTACCTAGCATAATAAATGTAGAGAACGGACTACTCTCCCTCCTCCTCACCAAGGAGCCTAACTAGCCGCGCAATGCTAGACTTAGCCTCATGCATACCCCTTCGCTTTATTATGTAGTGTACCTACGAACAACCAACCAACCCGTTCCAAGAAGACTTTTTTTCCAATAATTCCTATATCCAATTTTTATATATTTTAATAATAGACCTACAGCTACTTGTATTGCATATTCCTGACATATATTGCATATATGTACGTAGCGTAACTTTATTGTGAGTTAAGGTAGGAAGTAGGAAGATCTGATATCATACTGGGAGATGTGTACTTTCTTTAACATCCCCACCGTACACCACGCGCCGACGACGACATCACCAATCAATCCACTCTCTTACTTTATATTTATCTACTTTCTTTCTGCCCTCACAGAAACAAGAAATACTACAAGGATTAGAATACCACTACGACTAACACGCTACAATATTGTACCACTTCCTCAATAGAATAATCACCAGACAAATGATTTATACGTATTTATATCATTCCTTTCTCAAATACCACCGACAATTTATATTCATACTTTTTTCTGGCAATGAGGAAAACCCTAAATAATATCAACTTTACTCAACCACTAAAGAAAGGAGGCAGAAGAGTAGTGGTTACTTTCTGGCTACCCACTTACTTAAAAACTTTCACTATTTTCCGCATTCATGTGCAAACACACAGAAACTATGCAAATATCCTCACTCGAAAAAAATCAATTCTGATTCTCTGCTATTCTAAAGGACTTGTACCCAAAAAATTCCACAAAACAATTTTTTTGGAAATGTACGGAGAAGAAATCCCAAAGATTTTACAGGGTGAAAAGAGCACTTTTTTGTATTGTTGGAGAATTTTTTTTGTTGAAATGAGGAACTGTGATGTGTGGGTTATTATTTAGGTACCATAAACACTAGATGTTCCCTAATGCCATAAAACAGAGCACTTATATAGATCATAAAATGGTGTAAGGATCTTTTCACCTCATTTCTTAATCATTAAAATACAGAGAGAATTTCTTCAAGTTTTTTGTATTATCTTATGAATGAACTCTTAGAAATCCAGTGAACAATGTGTGAAAAGTCCTTTGTATCTGGCAGAAGATGTACAACAGCCAATTAATGTAGTTGTAGATAGTTGAGTAAGTTGAATACAAGTATAAGATTTATCTTTCCCTTACATACAGTTTAATTAGTGAACCTACTTATTTAATACGTATCATTTTTTAGCTGCTGCCTAATTATATGCAATAATTTTTATTTATCTCGAAAGTTTAAAAGGGAATTTCCATAGTTGTAGTTAGATTGAATACTATTATCTCGATTGTTACAAATACTATGCAGTATGTGCACCTTTAGTATAGTTAGCTCTATCACTAATACATATAATAGGTATTCAAGGAATTTTAGAAAGAACTAATAGGAAATGTGATTACGATAGTCAAATGACAAGAAATAAAAAGAGTACCAGTAGACTATCTATTTATACGCATTTCTTTTTATTATTACAATGATAGTGATACGAATAAAGAGAAATATCTTCTTATGGAGGCTCAATTATTGTTTTAAGACTGTACTTTAATACCTTATAGTGTTACTGTTACCTACATGTTAATGTAAATGTAAGTTAATGTAAGTATGTATTGTATAATGTAGATGTATGTAGACTATAGTATGCACTATAGTATGCATAACTTCAAGATCAGTCTCTGCTAATATTGTCATCATGGAGAGAGAGGCTTCTATTAAAGTTCCCCAGTTAAGTTAAGTACATCTGCTCAATGAAAAGTATAGAAAATCCTACACATGACTTTAATTGTAATTTAATTTACCACTGCGCAATTTACAAAGTAGATAATTAATGTAGCATTAGCTAATTATATTTCATATTCATATCCAGTAGGTAGCTTTTTAAAAAATTTTGCCTTGTAAATTATTTTCCCATGTAAATGCTTCTTTCAGAAAATGGATTTTCATGCATGATTTCTAAAAATTTGGAGCATTTCTCGATATGCCTAAAATAATGATCATAAAAACGAATCAAAATCAATTTTTTTTAGTTCCACACATTACAGAGATCAAACTATACTCAAATGAGTTATACCGTAAATTTTGTTCTTGCAATAGGTAAATAGCTCTATTCCAAAAAAGAAAAAAAAACTGAATGAGAATAAAGTAAAACCTTAACTTGACCTGCCTTTCTCTTTTTGTTTGTTGATATATATAATGTAAAATTGGGTATATTAATTGTAACAACGTGTAATAGTGAATGAGTACCGACTACAGACTTTAACAATTGGATTATTAACCATTTGGTGGCTATGATTAAATTACTTTTCATTATTAGTAGATACTGTAATTACTAAGACCCCAGAATGCTCCAGCCTCTCTTGTAAAAATGAATATCAAAAGTTGATTGGTTATTGAATGTTACTGAATGAAATGGACAACAATAAACTAATCTAAAAAGAAATGCTTGAAAAATTGAGGGAATTCACTCAATTGTTTGTGTACTGTGTATATAGCTGAAATGTAATGATAAAATTCGTGTCCCTACGACATAATTATAATAAAGTTGTAGTATGATGCCTGAATTTAAAACTGACGGTAGGTAATGACTAAAAATCTTGAGATGCGTCCAGTTGCATCGCATGCTGCTTAATAAAAAGGTCTGTGAGTAGACCAAGCTACCTAACTAAAAATGTGCTCGGCGTAAAAAGTGATGCGTCTCTCTATCCGTTGCATAGGATCTTCCTCTTGTTTTTAACAACAACAGATCTGTGTACATACGATCACTACTAAATCACTAACCTTACAATACTGTAATCATTTCACAATTTATGCACGTGGTTATATAGTTCCTTCCTCCATAGAATCCATAGTTACGATACGAGGCAATTATCTTACGAGTAGCAATTAATTAATAATGCAGCCTGTCTGTCTGGTGAGTTCGAACAACAAAAGTCAATTAAAGGCGGAGCGTTTTCACTGGTGGACAAACAAGTTGTATTATGTAATGTAATTTGTGTCTACTTCGTTTCTTGTTCCGCTCCCTCGCCTTTCAATTTATAGTCAGCTCTATTATTATTCCTCACTGCACCGAATTCCTCCAGCCATTCTGGCTACAGACTCAACTCAACCAATCTACTATGTATGTATATCAAAATGAATACAGTAAAATAAAATAAGTAGACAAATCACAGTGTATGCAATAGGTAAAAAGCCCATTTAACATCGATAGCTTGTAAATCGCTAGTTGGAGATTTTGATTCCCGATCTGTAATGAAATAATTGGCCTTCCCTTATACACACCAAGGAACTTTTTTTTGATAAATCATGATATAGTCAATATTTAACTACAAATTCATATGTAAGTATATTCTATGTATTTATGTGTATAAATAAAACTAAGTAACTAGATATGATACAACTAGACTATGTATTGTACACGCATTGGTAAGAGGCAATACATACAAAGTAAATGTGAGTACCAAGTGAATAGCTTTCCTAGCCGTCAACAAATTCAAAACACACAGTACATTTTACTGGTAGTTACTATGCAAAGTCAATCAATAGTAAAATAATCATTCACGTTCACATACACAATAGAAAGTGAGAAAACGGAGATGAACTCGTGCTACAGATAGCTACGCACATTTATGCAAATGTCTCTATCTATGAAATGAACCTCGTCCTCAACAGTAAGAAATGGCATTCACGTCTTCCGCACGATGCAAACAAGAGAAATCAACAACTAATTAATAAATCTGTCCACTCCACTCCACTGTACAACAACAATCAGTCCTCCGTCCTACTCCTAACTAATAATTACTTATGAATACTAACCTTAGATATTATACTATCATGTATGTATTTATGTAGCTATGTCTCTTAATTGATAGCAATAATTTAATACTTATTTTGAAATATTTCCCTAGTTGCTATTGACCTAGCCTGAAGATTATATATACGTACACTAAAATGCATGTATAAGATATTTATACAATATATAATTAGAATAATGTAAATTGTTTTAATATTTTTTCAATACTCCAGTCATGCCTAGTATCATAATGTAGCAGCGCTGATATTTTAATACTGCTGTGACAGATATTTTTAGCTTTATTTATCTGTGAACCACTCTCCCCTATCGGGTTGCACCCGAAAGCCGCCTGCTACGTTCCCTTACTTAAGTAACTTTTCCCATTTAAGTACAAACTTATCTAAATGTAAGTTTTACTCGATCATGTTGATGTATAGGTATATATACATTATAGAATAGAATGACAGAGTCGCGTCGACAATCATTTTTTTTGCATCAGAAGTCTCATTCAGAGAGATACTGTAGTCGGATAAAATATTATTGCGAATATTATTGCGAAGTGGGTGCCACATGATTCGTGGGATTTTGTTGTGAAGTTTATTAGTCTTGATTCTACGATTCTACTATGTATGTCCTTACTGTACTGCGTTACATGTCGAATGCAACCAGAGTAGCAGTATCTATAGCACAGTAATTTATCTGTTTATTTTTTATGGTAACATAGTTTTAAGTAGTACTAGTACCATCATCAAACGTTCGAGTAGCTTTTTTTGGAAATTGCAGAGGCAACAGAAGTGGCTTCTGCCATTTCTACATTTTTAGATAACATTATCGAGTCACATAGAATAGTAGTGCTTTGTGTCGCCTCGCCTCCTCTCCCTACTCCTATCAATCTCTTTTTATTATTAGCATTTATACAGAGTAAAGGCAATCTATTGAAATCCAGCTACACAACAGTAAGTTGTCAGATACAATTGAATTATTTCTACTTAATAGCTTCTGTCTGTTTGTGTACTGTACTAGTCTTCTGAGAGAGTGAACAATCAAAGTCACTTTATGGTAAACTAGCTATGTCTACGTGTCTATGGATATATCTACCACCACACCTATTTATTTATACACTGTGATGTGTGTTCATAGAACTCCTGTCTAAATTAAATCGCGCCTACCCCGCTACTTACTACAAACATCTTTTACACAGAGGTAAAATCCTAAACTCTATTGTTTTCCTATTGCTTCTATTTACGTTTGGTGATGTAGTGTAATTCCGTTTTGCTCGTGCACAGTACTTGAAACCTAATTTCAATGACAACCAAGAAAGATGACTGGCAATAATGTAATGGGATGATGTATTTGAACTGAGTGAGTGAGTGAGGGAGTGTCACTTGGATTCATCCAATGCTATTAAAGTCCTATTCACTTACAAACGCCAGTGTAGTAGACTCTTCAAAAACCATTTCCATATAGATAGATAGCTGTCCCTGCTAGACCCACCAACTACCTAGACGTCCATGGCTCTTACATCAACAAATTCAGCGTTTGAGTCTCTCTCCTACCTGCACAGCGAAAACTATTTGCATTTGCACACTTCCATGATTGCCAACTCCGTGTGCTTTGCAAGCAGCGAAGGTAGGAGCAGTGAATAGGATTGGCGCAGAGCCTTTTAGAGACGAAGAGAAATTGCGAACTTGCTCTAACAAAAGCTAACAACCATTAATTTGTGGTTAGATTTAACTTGGTAGGTATATAGGTAGGTAGATTTGAATTTGAGGCCTCATGGGAGATAATTCTCGGCTTAACATTTCCACAATTTCACAAGATAAAATCTGAACTTTAGAAAATTAGTATGCATTACTGACTACTTCCTCCTACTCTGTTATACACTGTTCTACTAATTGTTGTAAGGCAAGATATGCAGTGTGAATAAAGTCTCATTTTCTTGAAAATAGATTTGAGTTGGGGATAACCAATGCTAAATGTTTCTTTGTCAAGTCCAATGACTCAGAACTGATCTAGAGATTCTAACGGATTAAAATGTTGCGTTGCAACAGACTGACTGACAAAATTGAACCTTTCTAAGCATGAGAGATACACTTCAATAATCCCACAAAATCCAACTGCTTCATTTACAACAATAATATTTTTGCCTCCTTCTCAAAACTGTACATTTTCAATAAGGTAAAATCCTACTACGCTCCGTCGAATTTGCTTAGCCAAGCAAAAATATAAAATGGAAATTAGACAAAGATTTGCAAATTGTTACAAAAAAGCGCCAGTTGCTAACCTTTAAGTAAGGAATAGTGTACAATACAACATAACAATAAATACCAGCGGTTCTCAATACTATCAGTGCCTATAGTGTAATAGTAACTATACGTTTAGTAATAATACTACCTCAGTAAAAGAAAAAAAAACTAACAAAAGATAAATAGATTCATTTGACAGCAAAAACTATGCAATTTCAAGTAGTCCGAATACAAGTTAGACTAAATATATATAATTAGTAGTTATACATCAAACACAAAAAGATAAAACAGCTCTACAGGTAATACATTGTTATTAAAAAGTCCATAATAGCTACGCTAGTACGTATTATAAGAGTTACAACACATAATATACAAAATTTATGCAGAAGGTAACGATTATATTACCTGAGAGGATGATTTACTTAAACGACTGCTGCCCAGTGAATTACAGAGGTGGATAATGGTCCCACATGTTCATCGTCCATAGATTCAACCCAAAAAGGCCGAATTAACCATCCTTGTAGTAGTTTGACAAATAAAGTAACTTATTTGACAATCTTACAATAATTTATTGCTAAAAATAGATGCCTTTTCAGATAAATAAATGTTGACCACTTTAGCGCCTCTTCCTAAAGTGTCTTACAGACAACAGAAGCGCTACTACCTACTTAAAATAATTATCATGGCTAATTACTTATACAGAAATAATAATTACGACCATTAAACATATCACTAAAATAGTATAAATAGTCACGACTACTTGGTATTCTGAAACAAGTCAGTTAAAATATCGGATAAGTGTGGTGGCTGTTACAACAGTAAACGGAGCTAATTCATACTTTCAATTTAAATAAAGACGTTAAGTGTGACACTAGCGACTGCAATCAATCTAGTTATCAATTATATACTTACCACGCAATTTTACAGTATTCATAAAATCGTTTAACTAAACTAATTAAATGATGACTTAATACAATCAGAGCTGTGTTTAGCTACACCTTTTTTAAATCAACATAAGAAAATATTAGAGATTCATAACTGGTTCACATCAAATGTTAAATTACCTCTGCTAAGTACTACAAAAAACAAAACTACCTATTAGGGCGTTTTATGCAATGTGAAGTGGAAAAATCATTGTTGACAGTTAAACCTCTGGAATAGTTTACACACAAGTTTGTGTCGTCGAACATCTTCCGTTGACAGGACATTAGCAAACAATTCTACACGTACGCATTGTAAACTCCAGACCAGTCTATATTTTGGAGACCTGAGACATCAACTGAAGCAGGAAGTGTGTAAGTCCCGTAAGCGGGGCTGGTTGAAAGACTGGGAATAGCATTAGAATTTGCTGCATTCTAAACACAAACAAAATACAGTGTAAATACATTACATTACAAGGCACTGTTCAAGGGAAACTCAAGTTCTCCATTCCCCTCCCCCCGACTGGCCCCAACGTCACCCCGTCACCTCTCAACTTTCTCAACATGCGGCTACGGCAATTCCCGACCAACAAAAGTCCACAGAGGATGGAGAACTTTATGCATCACTCATTCCAATGCGGTGCTCATTATTCCTACGCTCAATTACAAATTTTTAAATCCGAAACTACACTTACCAGGCTTGGCAATGGATAAGGCGTGTATCGGTAGCTCCCCAAAGAAGGATAGTTAATACTCGCACCCATTAACTTCGAGTAGCTGGCCGCAGCGGCGGCTGCTACTGCTGGTGCCATTGCAACTCCTTGCAACGTTGCCGCTAATAAATCATAATACTCATTATCATAATGTACACCTACTAAAGGAATCCTTCCTTTCAGACAAATACTACTTTTCTAAATAAAAAAACTCATTATGGATCTTGACATAATTACTCATTAAAGCAATGCTACAATAATCTCAAAAATTATTAACAATACCATTTGCCAAAATATTGTCAGAATAATAAAAAAAATTATATAATATTTGCTATGCAACACATGGCATGATTTAATAAGAAAATGCTGCTATTTAAATACTTCTTACATTTTAATCCTTGAGCTGCTAGTGTAGATGCAGCTGAGAGGGGAAGAACCATACGTTTTGCCAACAAATTAAGACTGGCTACTGTTTCTTTTGGTTGAGCCTTTTTACACTCCACCTGCAAACACAAGGAATAGCATATTTAACTCACGTTTCCATAAATTAGCATTAAATCCTTTAAATTAAAACCAGGCACTTGATACCGATAAATGTCTTACATAAAGATTTTGGCATATTTGCGTGCAGATAGAGAAACATTAATAATTCTACTTGGACTTTTGCCTTATTTACCACGCACTATGTCAGCAGAGTTACTACCGTAAAATTGTAAACAAAAATCGGCACGCTTTGTAAGTTAAATTCTAAATATTAAAGCAGCCAACCGTAAATAGCTACGTTTTCCTACAATTGGACAACATTGAATAATGTAAGAAAATTTTCAATTGAATTAGTTTAAAATCTATTAAGTAAATGGAGTTGTCAGAATCTGAATATGTTCTCAATGGAAGATTGAATATGGTCATACAGGAGATTTTAGTGATGATAAAGAAGCTGAGTAAATAAAGTAGGTATTGTAATTTTTGTGTGGCAATACACAAATAGTCTTTAGAGCTAATATTTTGGTTTGAAAGGCACAATAAAAAGGGTTCAGTGCCCATAAAACAGCATTAGGAAAATGTTTTATTGGGTCGGTACAAGGCAGAGATACACAGGCACTGTTCAAATATTTCCAGTTTTTTTAAGCTTAAGTCAAAAGCTTTTACTGGTTGAAGTATGGAAGACGACACTGCCATTATCTGTAGTGACTTAGTTTATGTTGGATGTATTATTTAGTTAATATGGCACGGAGTTAGGAGGATTGAGGTAGAAGAGTTTTTATATTCCTGATGTTACCTTCTTTCCCTTGATCGTATGGAAGTGGATTTCACATATTCTGTCTACAACGTCTTCGGTATCAAAAGTCACAAATCCAAAGCCACGGTGACGCTTTGTTTGCTGATCCATAAGCATTACAGCCTCTTCAACCTATTTCCGCAGGAACGTAAATAACAGTCAATGTTTCATAACGACTTTTATGTTTGAGTTAAAATTGAATTGACATTTACTGCGCTAAACTTACTTTTCCGAATTGTGAAAAGTAAGCTTTGACTTCTTCAACGGATGTCTCTTGACTGACGCCTCCCACAAAAACCTTCTTCGTCTTGTTCGAGCTACATACACAAATATAAACACATGCATTTTTATAATTAGCTTTTTGTTTTATATTTTATGCTCATCCTTTGCAAAAAAGAGACAGTAATGGTAAACATCTTTATCCTACTGCAGACATTTTCTACTTTTTCAATTTAACAACACAAATCCCAATTTAATTTGTACGTAAGTTACAAGGGGGAGAATTCCATTGGTTTGTATAGCAATGTAAAATGCTGTGACGCGAATTACAGATAGCTCTTTCTAGGAGAAATAAATATAGTGACTCCGTAGATAAATAGTAAAAAAGTTGGCGGATTATCGCCTCCTCAGTGCACTAAGCACAATGTGTGAAAAGAAACATCAATATATATATACGATAGCTCAGAATTTTAACAATGGCTACTAAGAACATAACTTCATGACAGCAGAGATTTCCCTTAGAAAAATATTTTAGTCAAATTGAAGCAATCAAAAAAGATAGGTAAGAAAAGAAGATTAAAGAGGATTGTATACAGAGGATGCGTGCTTTGTGATGGCCAGCATTTCGTATATAGGAGGATAGTCAACAGACAAAAGCTGCCAACAAAGAGCAACTTAAGTTGAATGGAAAGAGAGAGCTATCTTGAGAGAGTAGAATGGTGAGCAGGGAGTTGTATTGTTATTAACCGGCCAAGAGTACAACTATTGTGGCTATTTTTTGCATGATATGACACGGTAACTTACCCGGACTTGGATCGTGGCGTTGCGTGTTTAGGGTCGATTCTTTTCCCATCCAAAGTGTGCATGGGCACTGCCAAAACGCGAGGAACGGTACCAGAATCGCTGAACGTAATGAAACCAAATCCACGGCTCCTCTGCACAAATAAATCCACACAAATCACGATAATAAAGAAAATACTTTTTGCGGGGCTCATTTCCACTTGAATTCTTAAAGTGTAGATTCCTAGAGCTGTACACGGAGAGCTTCCGCAAAAATTAAGCTCTACGTCTACCTGAGCCCACAACATATCCCTGCTACTGAACCTCATCACAATTAAGCTATCTGCAATAAAACTCTCTCCACTATTTACTTATTCTCTATCTCTCTAGTACAAGTCCGTACAGGTAATTGATCGTTGCATGCACTACTCAAAACTGACAAAAAAGACACAATTTCAGAAGAGAGCCTTTTAAAAGATCAAGGAGGCTCCATTAGCTACATGGCATATAGCTAGCTTAGCCATTTCACTTTTATTTTTAAGTGCCTACTAATAGAAACTCAAATCTTCGTGCAAAATAAACTCTCGTCTCCCTAAATCTATATCAATGATTGTAAAAGGACATGTTTAAACATCGAGATAGCGTCCATTTGAAAAATATAAGGAGCTGATAGAATATACAATGCGCATGCAATAAGATAATAATACATAATAATAGAGTTTGACTTCTAACAACATAATAAGTCAACTGGGACTTTGATAAAAAAGGGAGCAATTTCCTACAAACACCTAGCTATTTCCAAAATAGCATAATTGACGTAATCTGGAAGGATATTAAAGGCGAAAGAATTTTTCCATACATAGTTACATAGCGCTACACATGAACATAAAAGAAATATTTTTCTCCTTTGGAATGGTAAGTAATAGTGAGAGAGCATATCGAAATCAGAGTTAGAATGTATAAGTGAAATCCCTATGCTTGAGAGAAAGTTAGTTAGTGCTATGCTCCTACTCTCCAGATCCAGTTCCATAAAATATTCGAGTCATTGCATCATTTTCAGGTTGTTTGTGCACTGTGAAAATGTTGCAACAGAACGGAGCAGCATTTTCCGTTGAGGTTGAGAGAGTGCTGGCCCATTAGTAGCGAGAGTCAAGTATGCAACCGGAGTGTGTCCAATCCTACTAATAAGTTAGACACCTACAGACAATGAGCTCTCTCTCTCGCCTGCTCCCATTAAGAGGGGCATTTCATCGGCGGAATGTGCGCCGAGTGCTCCCGCACTTTGAATACAGATGCAGGCCGACTAATGGGACAATATTATTATGATGAGAGGAGGAGGAGGAGTGGTAGGGATGATTGTCGGAGAGAGAAAGTGGAGCGGCGTGTTGGGAAAGTGGTGAAAGGAGGAAGAGCCGGTCTCTGGCGGGAGAAAGGAAGGTGAGTCGGCGGCATGGAGGTCGTTGGTGATGAGGAATGCGATGAAGCTACCTGTGTGATGGGATCTTTCATGACTAGGACGTCTGTGACGGTGCCGAATTGGGAGAAGTAGTCACGAAGCTTCTCAGGAGTCGTCTGCCAACTGAGTCCGCCGACGAAAAGTTTATTTTCATATCCAGACACGCTGCCGTTGGATCCAGAGCCGGCGCCCACACTTGGTGAGGACCTGGCCGAGTTGATTTCGTCTCCAGTTCCGTTGACGTTGCTGATTCCGTTTTCAAGCGGGGCGGTCGCCATGGCCAAGCCGTTTACAGTGCTTCCCTCCATCTCGCTAGTTCTCAGCAACCTGCTACCAAGAGAAAATCTTTCTTGATCAATCAATTCTCGGAGTGTGCATGTAGCTTGTACATAATCTCACAGGTCTCAACCGTGTGCCCGAGCCGATGATTCTCATTCCTCACTCACTACGCTCACTACACTCACTAGAGCTCTGAGCCAACGGGATATTCTTTCTTCCATAAAAGCGAACGTTTCCAAATCTACTGGCGCTACAGTGCACTCGCACTGCTTTCACAACTTCTTTCTCCGATTCCCTGCAACTGGAGTAATGCTCATTCCTAATGTAGTCTCTCTCTCCCTAAGCTACAACATAACATTGCATGAGACAGACGGCTTTCTCCGGCCTACCATTAGTATTTGCCATGCTGCCTTACAGTCTCAAATCCCTTTTTGACATAGCTATCAATTCCTTTCCCACCACTGCCATAGATTCTATAGCTGCCATTGCCGAGCAGAACCCGGAAAACCATTCACTACAATACTTGCAATAAATATATCGCCACTGCTCTTTCAATCTTATACAGTGATGATATAATAATATATGTATGTCTGTCTGTGTAGGAGAGGGGGGACTCGGATACTTATTGATAGTTAGGCACTAATAATAATATACATAATGCTCAGCTACACTAGACTAGACAGCTAGGCTCTCTTTCTCATCTGATATATATAGCATATATTATAATATTACTACCATTCGGCTTCTCGGGCACAGATATTGTGTTTTCGCATGCAAAACCCAACCACAGAGTAACAAAATCATTCTCAATCGAACCAATAGGCATAAAATAGACTGAAAGGTCACACTTTATAACTCCATTGGCAAATTACCCAACTTGCTCTTGCGACAAATCTATTTCTACTCGGTGCATAAAGAGAAAGGAGTCTAAATGCCCGAGCAAAAGCTCTCATCCTCCTCACTCCCCATACAACAATGGACAAAACGGAATATTTAATCTAATCGAATATGCTAAAGTAAATCTAGGGATGCGAAATACGATTTATTTTCAATTAAAAGTTTAGTCAGAAGGCTACTTAGAGATTTAATCCAGTTAACACATTCAATTTAATATGGTAGGACGCTGCTCCGTGGCTAGATGTGCTACACTTACACTATGGACGTGACAATGAAATATTCAGAGTGCGTACATGTGAGAATTATTTCTACGAGTGCCAAGCATAACTAAAAACAATAAGGTCGCAGGAAAGCGAAGAATATCAAATGTACATGCAAAATGTAAGAGTGGAGAAACTCAAGTAAGCGTTTTCAAACTTTATGCTCATTCGTATAATGGAGTGCACTCGTGGACTACTACGTCCTTTTTTATGCCTTTAAATCACATAAAAAAGGGGAAAGGAAAACTCTACGGGCATAATCAATAAAAATCAACCAAGACAAAGAACAGTGTGCAAAGTCTCTGTCAGCACTTCAATGTTCACTCAACGAAGATCAAGCACGAAACGAGAAGCACAAAGTGTCAATCATCAACTTATTGTTCGCTCTTTTACTCAATCATAAAGTAATCTTGGTGTAAACACCGAGATACAAATGCAATATTGACTACACGATCCGTTAGGATAAAAAATCATAAAACTATCCACTATAGTCAATCTAAATAAAAAGGGAGAAAGAGAGAGAGAGAGAGAGAGAGAAAAAGAGACGAAGGGAAAGAGGAGAAAGTGGAGGAGTTTCACAAATAGGATATCGTAGCCAGACAGCTAGAAATAGATAAGTTGTATCAATCACTCACCGAAAAATCTCTCAGTTGCCAACAAGCCAAGAACAACTTGTCTTATCACTTTTAAGAAATTTCAAATCATGTGTACCGACAGAAGTTGATGGAGAAAGAAGGTGAAAGGAACTTGAGTAAGTTTTCTGAAATAATGAGAAGCGTACCCTGAGCTGCGTTGATAGGAGCGTAGAAGAATAGAAGCGAGTGGACTGGCCGAGCCAATGAAGATCGCCTTATGGTAAAAGTCTGCCAGTCTAGTTTTCTTTTTGATGAATACGATGCGGTGAAATCAAAATCCCTCAGAGTATCGGCTGGCGAGAGGAGAGTGGGAAGTCGGCTATCCAGAAAACGTATCCGTGAATTGACGCCTGATACAAATCCAATATTTAACATCTGGCTGGGGCAAAATAGGATATCTGCTTTGCTAGTATGATTGTTTAAGTATTTCTAGCGAGAGTAAGAGCAGCTAAGCTATGTTATCTCTAAAACTAAGAATTACATAATACGATGCAAGCGAAAATGAAACTACCTAGCTGAACGGAACTCAACTCGCTACAAAGAAAAAGCAGTTACCGTTAGCGAGTAAAAGTAGTAACAGCAAGTAAGTAAGTAAGTAGTCACACACACAATTCACGAAAGAAATGAAAGGTAATCTGTGAGAAATGAATGCGTCCTGGCCTACTAGTCCTTCCAGCAGCACAAAACTCTAATCCTAAGCACTATGTCACCAATGCAGTTCTCCTCCTCGAACACTGCACCAGAGGAAAAGTCAGAGCGAGCGGAGAAATTCCAGAAGCAAATGCCAACCCTCTAATTCCAAGATTGTTATTAAATAGTAAGAATAAGAATGGCAAAAAAATCTGTAAGCAAGCAAAAGTGGCCGTGGATGGAGTGGAGAGAATCTTATTTTTCCCGTTCCCATCCACCGCCAGCCACACTCAACTCAACGTAAGGCCACACACAACAGAAGCCGTACAGCCGCCCAAGCCCAGCCACTGCACTCGGCCCGAACTCCCGCTTTTACCAACATTCCTCTTTCCTATTCATATAATACCCGGTTTGTTCTCCGAAGAAAATGTCGTCCCATTCCGTCTCCCTACGCTCCTCACCATCCACTCTCCCGCTATATATCTATCTAGACATTCTAGACGTGTAGATGGAAATCAAGGAAAGTACCAAACGCTCCTTTTCCCTCCCTGTCCATATAATACTTTCCTTTTATCCCTTTTAATCTCAACCGGTGTGTCCCTAAAACTCAGAGCAATACACACACACAGCACCTCCACTCAGCACCACTCACACCGAAAGTCCCAACTATAATTACACGACTAAAATAACGATAAGCAGAGGATACAACTCCACCAGGTAATTACAACTGAATTTAGAAATTGACGACTAGACTACAATCCCAACCCTTGTCTCCTTTCGCCTATTTTTATGTGTTCCTACTTCACTTTTACACAACGAACCTGTGGATAACAACTCCTCTCAAATAATAATGTCTAAAGCATCAAGACCTTATGAGTCCACCATCAAAATTATATTATACTCTACAGGCGTCATAAATACGATGCCCGACTTTAAACCTTTCACACCATTCTACTTAACAATAGCAGTAATTCTAAACGATAATTTCAAATAATTATGACAACCTATCAAAATGAAAACATATTTAGCACCTTGGAATAATTGTTACATTTTATGCCAAAGCCACCTGCAGCTCTTCTTCTGCCACAAAAAAAAGGAAACATTCATAAATTGCCTTGACTTCTTGGTTTTTAGTAGCTCCAGATGAACAGATGAGAAAACTAGTTTCTCAAAGAAAAGATTTTTTATATTTGTTACAGACATAGAAAGCTAGTCATTTATTAGGATTTTCTATCAATTATTTTATTGGCAATAGGGCTACCAAATCACCAATTTGAAACGGCAGATAATCTGAGTTTAAAAAACTAAATTATGAGACATGAAGCTAAAACTATTAGTTCGGAACTTAGAAATTCTCAGAATTATTTTAGGGAGCAGTGCATTGTGAGCTAGAAATAGAAAGATGCCGAGAGTCCATTCTCAGCTAACCGAATCAAATTGTCGTGTTTCCCATGACAGTCATCGTATTCTTCAATTGAGACAATCTTGCAAACGTTATCGCAGCTACTATCATACATAGATGTTAGGAGGGTACCTCATACGCGCTCATACAGGAGTTACAGCTATACAGCACAAAGCTAAGAACATTAAATAACAAGTTATATCAAAAAGACAATTCATGTCCATATACTTAGATACGTTTTTGTATAGATAGAGTGCATATATTTGTATAATCTGCAATGGGTAATATATGAGTATAATTTCGAAAGTAAAGAATTCGCAATTGTACCTTTATAAGTCAACCCAAGATCACTTCTATTGAAGATTTGATTTCATTCATGTCATATTAGAAAGATTTACAATAGAAGTTTTCTGTCTCTTCGTCGAACATTAAGAGAAATTATTGTCCACGAGCAATGAAAAGATTATTAGACAGTGCAGGTATAGCATACCGAGAGGAATAGTTCAGCAAGACGAGATGAGATTTAAACTTAAGGATGCCTCAACACATAGAAGACTCTGAGAAAATTTCCTGCTCAAATTTGAGGCTTCCAATTTGATTCACCATTTTGCTGTAATCAAATTATTGGAATGGGAATTATCTTCAAAGTTTTATTTAGCTCCAAGTTATTTTAAAACACCAGCAATATGCAATTTATTTCTATTATTTGTAAACCTTTGAATCTTAAGGTCAATTTTTGGCTTAATGGCTCTCATTTTAAACAAGTTACGCTTAAAAAAATAATTTTATTCAATAGAAAATGAAGCCAATTTTGGGAAAGCCAATTACATCATCGGTTAACTATCACTAAAAAAAATTTGATACTCTTTCCCAATAAGAAGTTATTGAATTACAGGATGAGGCACCCTTAACTTTGGTTGCGGCAAGAGGTCACTCACGACTCGAACGTCAAAGCCATAGGAGCTTAACTCATGGATGACAGAGATTACGTACACTGACAAGGATCCGACAGCGGACATGTGATCTTCAGTTTAATGACAAATTTTTTCGTCTCTGATTAAAACAGTCCATCATAACACACGTATACATTGTCCGTTGAAATGAAGCCATGCCCTGGTAATTGTAAGCTGTAAGTCATCTGTCCATATTGTAAAACGACTTTCCGTGGTAGGTAACTAAATAGTTCAACTTCTATCACAGTGGAATTTACTAATTATGTCATTCCGTGGTCACTATTTATCTCAAACATGCAACTATACGGGATAGAGCTTACTAATATTAAGTAGGCCGTAGGCCTACACATACCATAGCTTCACAAATATCTCAAATTGTTTCTCCTACCCCATTTTAGAAGAAAGCCACGAAAGTTATTTTTCTTCTTCTATGTCCTATTAAATTTCTCGTTTCCCCAATTTCAATTTTCTACAGGTTTGTTAAAGACATTTTTATTTCTCATTGCTCTATTACTCATAGCTATTTTAAATAATCATTTTTGACTTCTCTGTACATAAATAATCGATTCCTTACTGTATTTCTATCAAAAATACATAAACTCACGATGTATATGAAACAGAACAAATCACGAGCAAATGATAATGATATATAGCGAATATTAATTAGTCCTGACAAATGGCAAAAGCTTAAGTTTGCTTTTCGATTTGCTGATGTTACTAAAATATCTGATGCGCATATTTATGTATAATGTTTTTGATTCTGGTGTGGAACTGGTGGACTACTCATTCTGCCATGTATATGTATAATAAGCTAGCTAGTTACAGCATTTTCTCTAATTTAGTGTCCTCTGAGTGTACCGATACTGTGGATTTTGGTGCGTTTATGTGATAATTCTCAGTTTAGGAAACAGTATCCGAGTACAAGAAATAAAATGCTAATGTGTGTTGTCTACAAAGTAGTGAATTAGTGAATTGCACTGCAGATCTACTGTTAGCCGCCCATTATGCACACACGGGTCTACGTACGATTACCATCACATGAGGGTGTATTGAAGTTTCATATTGAACATTATTTTGTACTTTCTATTCTATCAAGTTATAACTGCTTGGTGCATTCTGTAAAGTGTGTTCAGGGCATTCCTGCTGTCGACGCTAGAGAAACTAAGCGCATTTCATGGGCTTCTTTCTACTTTTAATCCACTTACTGAGCACACTACGTTAGCCAATCAAATATTTCAGCTTTTCATCTAATTATGTACATAGATTTTGAAACCTCAGGTGAATACGGCAGCAATGAGGCAAGACTTTTTCTGCCATTGCTACTCTACATAATATTTCACGAGAAATTGGATTACGAACTACATAATGCATGTTCAGGGTATCCGAATAACTCTCAGTTTATGATAGCAATTGGAAAAAGAGTTCTTCCATCTAGTACCTAGTTTAAACATGATTTTGATTGGGCTGTGGATTTCTTGCTCGTCTTTTATATAACAGCTTACTGAATGTATCAATAAACTGTAGAATGCATTTATTAATATTTAATAAGTAGATATTCATAAAACGACAGATAAGTGAAGGTTTTTCTCGCAGAAGAAACGTGTTTACTCAGAAAAAGAAAAAAATTGGAAGGATTTGTGAATTGACCTTTGAAATTTATCCACGGATGAGATGCTACACCAAATATCCAAGAGTGGCGCACTTTAAATGGTTAAGTAAACTTGAGAATCCCACTTCTCACAACAGACACCACGATCACAGTAAATGTCAAAGAGGTGCTAGAAATGTATTCTTCGATTTTATTCCCCACACCTTGTATTTCCTAAATGTAGGGGGTTTTAAACGGGATGTTCACTCCGTTAGTTTTGTTAGTGTTATGGCTCAAGTTTAGTTCCAAATCGAAAATATAATTTTCATCGGAAAATGCGAAAACTTGTTCTGTCGTAGAATAAGGTATACGGGGAATTGCTTTTATAACTGTATCAACGATATATTGTATCATTGATTAACAAATGTGTTGTAGCTGCCGTTCCGTCCTTTAGTTCCTTCGTGTCGGTAAGTTGAAATTAGATTGCCCTCAAAACCTGATGGGGTTCGCTTACTAAAAATAATCTTATAATGCTCCTCAACGACAGAAACTGTTTTTTACGTCGACTGTCTACCTTTCACAAATATTATGGATATTTGAAGTGTAGAGAAGGACATGCATATCAGAAAGAGTTACGAAGATAGAAGGTTAGAGACGTTGACATGAGGCACCTAGCTACTGGCTAGAGCTAAACATGAATACATGTGTATGTACTACCAACAGATTTCTTGTAACATTTGCGCAAAGTCAATGCCTTTGACCTATAGCCAGTATCATGTCAATAAACCATTATTTCTATGAACCACATTGGTTATCGTTTTATATTAGTTTGGATTAACACAAGACTGTATCATTATAAGGACCATCCTCTCCTCTCTCCCTTAATTACTTGTAGTTCCCAATTTCCCATTCCTATGCGTACGCGCTCCTCGCTATTTCATACCTGAATGCAAGCAACGCTACAAAACATTTTACAAAGGGCACTTATTCCTCTTAAAAACTTTACCAGATTTACAACAGGCAAGAAACCAAATGGAACGCTAAATGTACAAATCATCACAGACAAAATGTAAGTACCTACTTCTCATGGAAACGAATAGAATTTATATTTAGGTTGAGGGCCACTGCCACAGTGCTGTAGGCCTAATAGCATGCATACCTCCAATACCCTTAGGTGCTTTGCCTTCAAATGCTTTTAATCCTTTACACTAAACAAGAATATAAATGAACTATCACTCTGCACACTCATACTACAACATCCAAATGTGTTTTCCTTCATTTTGAACCTTAATTTACCAGCAAACAAGACAGTGTGAATGAACTGCAGCTAACATACTGTCAAGGCCGGGCTTAATTTTCTTTTTCGTGTAACAACTAAAAGATTAACCCCAAATTGACCCAACAAAATGTAAAAGTTATTTACTTTCATGAAGTTTTTTTATAAAGAATTTCAATGAAATTATTCGAAATAGTATTCCTTCATTTTCCATTGAATTTGGACTATATATCCCTTGTAAAATATTTATTTACTTCAATTCAACGTTGCTTTTCTTGATATGCTAGAAAGTTAGCGAAGAGTATTATAGTAATTTTCTTATATGAGAATACTTTTTGGCATTTGTATGTATTCTTCTGCTTAGAATTAACATAGGGATCTATAGTGTCAAATATATGACATTTGATATATCACTAAACTTCCTAAACTATTCCCTATACACTGAAATTGGATCACAGCTTGATACGTTGTGTCCTATAACACCCATCTTACTATATACCTAACAACAATGACAATAAGAATAGGAAAGGGTTTCTTGCAGCACAGAAATGTAAATATTATTTCCGACGACTATTCCTTTTTCCCCATTCGACCGTCCCCTACAGCTGAAAAGTTAAGTTTGAAGCCATTGAAGTGCCCCTAATAAAGCTGCATGTTTTGCCAAACTGCAGCCAAAAATGTGAGACTTGTTCGTTATTATCACAGAACCTCTTGTGTCAGTGATTGTATGGATTCTTGTCCACTGAAAGGAATACATGGATGAATGATAACGTTTTTCTATTCTAAACATCTAGCTGGTGATCTGAAAAGATAGGTAAAACATGAAAAAGTCAGACGGCATAATAGATTTTAATTTAATTAGCATATTTTTGGATTTTCCATGACGTCTGTAATTCAAGTATCCACGCAAATTATTTCTAAATATACTCGACCTTATTTATTCCCATTAAAATCGCTATTTTTGTCATTTGATGGCCAGATAAGTCAGAAAATCTTGTGGATTTGTGGTAATTAAAGTGTAATATCGTATTTCAGTGCTCATCCGCATCGTTAAAACGTAAAAATACATTATAATGATGCGAAAATAATATCTGAAATGTATATTCAGCACAGGTTTGACGCAGGTGATATCTAGGAAAACGTTGATACTGATGTTCGCTCTTTCTACTGACGTTTGAAAAGTTATAGATAGAATCTTCAGCTTTTATTATTAGACTCTAACTTGTACTTTGCTTTTCATTAGAGATGGATGTAATGAACACTACAGAGTATTTATTTAGCTACTTAAAACCTTAGTGTTATAGGATGATAATAAGATGTAGCGCCTAGCCAACTGCATCAACTCTAATGTTCGCTTCAGTAGTTCATCCATAGAACATCACTAAACCCTTCAAAATGTCTCCCATGAAACACGAATCCCAATCGCAACTGATTGTGAGTACAAATGAGAGAACTAAAACTGCGCTGCAAAAATGACAGCGGGATATCATCTAATAAAAAATACACGCTATATTAACTTTTTAGCCTCAAAATAAACGACAACACTTTTACAAAATGTATCTACACAACCACAGAGTCAGTCCTTATACCTACAGCCAAAATTACTGATAATATTAGTAAATGGTTATAAAATGGGCAGATTGGGAAATGTTTTTCCTTGCTGATATTATTATTGTAGAGGAAAAGGTAGAAAGTGGCCAAAGAGCCATCAACTCTTGATGTGTACATTAAAATAGGGAGTAAGAGCCGACTATTGGTTAGTAGTTCTCATCGGCCATCAAAGCCCGTTCACTTTATATCGCAATCCAGCAAACTGAAAGGCAAACCATAATATCTGAAGACTCTATGGCTATGGCTATGTGAGTATGAAATGCCTTTAGCTCAAGGCACGATAGTTTGCAGATAGTTAAAATATGGAGGCTAGTATTTATGATATTAACTAGAGATGAGTCTCTGAATTCCGTTCGACTAAAGTCAATCCATTACTTTCATTAAATGTTCAAGTTGCATAAGGACTGTAGTTTGTCAGGACATGCATTTCCTATACCTTCCCTGTTTTCAGATGCATATCATCCTGAAATGAAGTTTCCATCTATTTACTGTACAGAAATGGCAGTGTATGAAAAGAGGGAGTAAAAGCATGAATGCGTGAAATTGTCATGTCTTACTTTGTTTGCATTGTTGATCGCGTCATAAAACAAAACAAGGCTCCCATTATGTCAACATCTTCTGACAATAATGAGTTTAGAAATTATTTTTCCTTTAACTGATTTAATTCTGTGAAAAAGAGCTATTCATTTGTTTGTGTACATGACGGAGCCATTCTCCGTAATCAGCCATATGCACTATGCACTACTTGTCTATATTATAAGATGTATGAAATGAATGAGATAGCCAAGGAGAGGATGTCTTAATGAGCCTGGCTGAGTATTAGACATTTCTTATTAAAAGCGATAACTGTCATTGTCTGGGCAGAAGCTCTTAGAGCTTCTGATATTGGCAGTGAGAAGGAGGTTGGCGATGTCAGACAGACTCACTGTCGGTCACAGAATTCCTGAAATAATGAACGACGACATAATGTTCTAAAAGTTGGGAGCATGAAAGAAGCCACTAAAAAGCTCTGACAGCTTCCTATCCAGCTAACAATGTGTATTTATACACAAGATTATGTATTAGATTACCACTTCGTGAGCACTAAAGTACCAATGTCTGTCTCTGTGCACCAGCCTTCTCCCCACAATAACCGGCACTTCCGAAGCACTACCTTTCCTCCTCCAATGTCTTCCTCCCAATTCCCTCTGTAATATTACACAGTGCTCTCACAGCAAACACACAAGTACTCCGCCATCCCATCTTCACTCAAAATTGAAATTATATCTAGAAAAAGAGCACTTATGTACTACGAGCTACAATATTTCCCTTCTAATACCTTCATAATATTTCTATTACTGATTGTAAGTGGTAATCATACGCTTAAATGATGTTAGAAAATCTACTGGAAAAGATGTGCATGTCTTCTGAACAGGATATAAATAAATATTTGAGATCATTCAGCCATGTACTAAATAAATAAGCAATTTATTGAACTCCTTTGCAGCATCAGAAACTGTCAGCGCAAAAAATTGCAAGTTCATCTAATAAATTCAATGTGGATAAAACAGTAGCTAGTTTCAATGAACCTCAGGGAAAGGAAAAAAGAATATGTAAATCAGGCATGGTAGCCTACTTTTACAGGTTATATAATGGAGTGTCTTAATGAGGAAATGATGTCGAGCGTATATTATTTGAGAGAATCTTTACCATACATCCTCCATACTAAGATACTATCAGCGTTTTAAAATGTGACTGTTAGTATTTTTTGAGCTGTTGGGTTGCTGAAAGGCAATCGATGCGCTAGGAAAATAAGGGAAATTTAAATTCTGGTCAGTACTGCACTTCCACTGCCTAAAACCTCTTAGGTGGTATCGTTAAACATTATAGATTGACTGCAGTTTTATGTCAACCGTAGATAAGCTTTTTTTTTCTCTAAATAATTGGGACATTAGGTACAGGTACTGCAAGACATACATGTCTCTTTTTAAATACGGAGATTCTGTGAATGTCCTATAGTCAATATGACTGAAAAGCGTAATAGTTTAAGAAGGGAATTTAGGTGCAATTGTAAAAATACATTTTTATGTAGTATCACTGAAGATAGCTAGTAGGAGGCAGTGAGGCAGTCACTCCATTCATTCGCTTCCATCCATCCGAACCATGCCATCCCATTTCTTAAATGTAGGGAAGGAACTTAATTTCCCTAGAATTTATAAGCCAGCGTGTGTAGTGGGAGAAAAGGGGTTGTTAGCAGTTGGTCTGGGAACATCATATTGATTCTCAAGTTTGACTCTGAGTCGTTGCTACTTTCGTTGCACAGCTGAAGAGTAACTATAGCAAAATGTAGCCGAGCTCGACAGAAATCCCTTTAGGTCATAGAACTTGGGTCATATCGTAGCCTCATGAAAATTTGGAATGTATACTGTACTGCCCTCCTCGCTGTCTGATCGTGAAATAAATACTAAATGTAAAGGGAAACCATAGAACGGAGCTATCGTGTCCTTTAAGGCAGAGTGGGCTAAACGTATGCAGATTAAATAATTGTTAGTTATGTTGACTGGGAACAGAACAGATATGTGTAGGGATTTTTAAAGGTCTCTCTAGTGTCTAATTTATCCATCTGATGCATTGTCGGTGAAGTCATAAATTCCAACACTGTACTAACTCCTATCGCTTCTTCATTCCGAGCTAGAATTTGACCAAAAATGAGCGGCTGTGACATTTGTAAACTCACTCCGTGTCTTAGTGCTTACTCAGACCGGGAATATGCCATTTTTTATTGGCTTTACCTCGATTTTTTAAAAGAATTCTCTCGGCGAACAACAGAAATACTTAACTTATGCGTATTCTTCTAGGTATCTACTTTGTATGTACAGGATGCACACGGTGAGCTATATGTGCTAGGAATCTACTTATGGGTGCTAGTGTATTTAATTAAATTTATACTTCATGTATATACGTCGTAAGAAAAGTTGTGAGCTTTTAAAAAGAATTCAAAGCACGATGTATGCTCGCTCAGATGGCTAGCACCGAGAAAGGCTTACAATTAGAAAAGATATTTTTGGAGTTCTCAGTTTTGACTTTCTGAGTTCGAGGAGAGATAGATACATATTGCATTTTGTACATACTTACGTAAGTAACTAACTTTGTAGCTATCCCTCAAATGTCTACAGCCAAAAACTTCATATTATTATTATCCATTTGATAAAACAGACTTTTTAGTTTTCCAGATGTGTGGCATGTTGTGTTATGTTGCATGTATAGTTACTTTACTTTACTAGCATTGCTAATGCGAAAAAATCCAAGCATAACCGAATAAAAAGTCGGATGAAGAGCTTTCCGCCACGCCAACACTCGGCTCTGTCTGTGCAGGCTAACATATGTGCACACAACCCAACCAAAAACCTCCTTACATTTTTGTTATCTATTTAACGTGATGTAAAGAGCCATTTTACATACTTCATGTTCAGCTTAGCTACCACGAAAATCAAGGCACTCATAACATGCACATAACCGCAAGTAGCATCTCCAAAAATAACAGGACAGTAGTCAATTCACACTTTAATTCTACTTGCACACGTACACACCATTCATTTACCAAAAATATTAGATTTACCTAAATTATCCTCAACTCGACGAAATGATCCATTTCCTCACGCCATGCTAAAATATACTACAAACTACAAAGTCTCTCCCTCCCTATTCATATCCTCTCTTTTATCAGCTTGCTTCATCAGCTTCATCAAAAATTATTTTTTCCTACTATAATCTTCTGCCTACCTTTAAAATCAAAACTTAAACTACTAAAATCTTTCCAGCGAGCAAATGTTCAAATAGATTTGAGTAAACCGTAGCACGTATAGACAATAGACATACGAAAGTATTGGGTACTTTTTGGACCTTTAATTATAGAAATAGAGCATTCCCATAAAGCATTACTAGTCCCCAATATTTACTTAATAACGTCAAAATGTCAATAATATAATTTGCATACTTTGTCATATAAAAAACATAGTATTTCGTAGTTAGTACTAAGATTTCTTTGCTCTGTTCCATCTTCATGAATGTTAATAATTCGAGTAGGTATATAGAAGTAATGGGGCATTTAAATACGACGCATATTGTTAATTGTGTCCATTTTACCGTGCTCGGTTAGTAAACAAAGTACTCCAAGCTCAAAATGTTATTGTGAAGCAGTGGTAAGTTTGGTAAGTGGTGGTGAGAGAATTTCCTCGCCAAACCGAAGAGTATAAATGGAATAAGTTGGGAAAAAGCACGAACGAGGCCCCTCCTTTAGCCTTTTCTCTCTATGATAATATTCCCCATTCTAATGATGTGAGGGTGAAGCAGACATGTTGTATCTAGTTGTATATGTGTCTATATCTTGCTGGACTGCATTAAGTAACTATTTCTTTAATTGTTTCTTCCTCAAAAAAATATTTTCGTTAGAATACACAAGTTTCTAAAGGCTCCCCATTTGTTGTTAATGCATTGGTAGCCCAGTGCGATCTCTTAAGCCTTACAATGTGTTAACAAAAAATGGCGGAGGTCGAGAAACTCGTCTTTTTGTTTGCAAGAGCAAAAGAACTATACTATCTCCTTCCATTAAGGTGAGTCAAGTAGGTTTTGTTATCACAATTTATTCTTAACGACATGGTTTAAGGTTTCATTGCACATTTAAACCTTGGTTGTCTTAATGACCTGTTTTATTCCTTTCAATAGGTATCGTCATTATAAAACTCAAACTGAAGTGTGTAGACCTTCCTACTGTAATTAGCTATGTACTCATTAAGATAGTGAGAGTGCTATAATTATTTCAGACAGACTGTTTTTGAGGAAACTCAAATCCTCTTTCTACGCATTTATTTTACTTATCTTAGCTTGATATTTGTTCCTTGTAGGATGAAATGCTCTACATAGAAATTAATAGCTTATATATAACTCATTTATAATCCCCTAACTCGATTCTCGTAATTTGTATACCAGCAAACTGACGTCAATGAAAGCAAATTAGGTTGTGGTGAGGGTCACTTGAAGAGTACCACGTACGTATTACTTAAAATATATTTAGTTAAAAATTGGTTGATCTTAGCCTTTTAGCTTAGGGTCTAATGGACTTCACTTCATTAGTACTACGTGGATGTACTCCCTCTATTATCTGCATTAAACATGTAGTTTTTCAGAGAGTTCGTTTCGGGATGAATTTATGAGTTCATGATTCTAGAATGGTTTTATCTATCAAGGCTTGTTCCTTCCTAGCAATGATAAATGCACAGAAAAATCCCTAATTTCATGAAACAAAAGAAAAACACACGGTACTTTGCAACAACAGCTCTGTTTTATTTAAATTAAAATGTCATTGTCCTATCTAAATTTCTTCTGCTACTTTTTGGCTAGGGGGACGTTGTTTTCATTTGATACGCCATGTTCTTTGGCAAGTAAGATTGGTAAGAGCATATACATATTAAAATTAGTAGCAAATTATCGACTGTTTAAGAAGTGGTACGTAGTTGGTATTTTTCCGGAGGAATCATGTAGGGCTAGCAGCCATGAATGTGTCAACAATACGTAAATGTACTCTACGGAATTAATGTACGCGTTTACAAAGGACGTGTCTTCCTATTTATTCCGTGCATTTAGAAATGAAATGCAATGGCTGAGTAGAGAAAAACGGCTTCCTACAACCTTCTATTATGATATACATTAATAGTAGATGCCCACTATTGCGATATGGGTAACGTAAGAAAGTTCTCTTTAGAAAACAAGTCTACATTACATCAGAATGTAGAGAGATAGAAGAAAGAGAGCGTGAATAGGGAAAGGAGAGGACGTCTAGAAAGGAGAAGGTAGACAGAGAGAGAGAGAGAGAGAGAAGAGGGACTGTGAGACAATGAGCGAGATATCAAGTGTACTTGTGGAGGAATAAAGTGAAAGACATTGTATTCTCTCTCTATGTCCGTCCATTACATTCTGCTGAATCATCAACGAGACAGAATTCATGCACTGGGAACATGCAGTCAAGAAAGTCAGGAAGGGAGGTGATGGTTGCTCCTGGGCACACTGCTACAATTCCACAACTTTCCCCTTCACAAATTTCGACTTTTTTTATTCGGCGTATATTGGTGGAAGAAGGGAGGCTAAACAACTAAATTCGAGTAGTTATATGGTGATAGGGGCATGATTTATGAATAGTCCCTTTTATTGGAAATTTTCAATGGGCGGAATATTATCGGCGATAATATATGTAGGTAATTACGTGTTTGAATATTATGACGCTGTGCATCCGAAGGCAAGATTTTCGGAACATTTATCTATTTAGCCATTCGCTTATTGTGTATGTACCTGTGTACATTATTGCTTGTCTGCACAGAAATAAACACATTAAGTTTCTCAACTATCTGGAAACTAATCTTAACAACGGAACATCAAGCCGTTGGTATTTTAATCCCGTCTTTGCTTTGATCTGATAGCAGTGAGTCAGAATCTGAGCTTTTGACGGTGTATCTCTGAGTATTATATACTTTGGTATTTCTAAAGTAAACGAATTTTATTGTGCGTTGTAGTTGCAGTAAGAAGAGAGGAGGGATCTAAGATCATTAGACGCTCTATAGTTCGGAATGAAAAGACAGATTGAATTTTCAGTCGAAGGAAAGTGAGAATTGAATTTTGTCGAGGAAGAACTAATGAGATTTCGAGTGGGGTTAGTTACCTAGTCTGTCCTGTATCTTTATAATAATCTGATACAGGAGAAAGTGACACTCTCAAGTGGCTACAATAACGGCGCAAGGAAAGCCGATGAGAATTACAGCTCTTTAGAAAAGAGGAATGAGTAATCTGCCGAGAGGAAAGTAGCTATGGGCACATAACTGAAAACATTATCCATTGTTTGCTTCTATTGTGATTGCCATTAATGGAATAGTTTGGAAGAGCTGACGGAATTTAGCTCATAATTCAAGAGGATCGAGAGAGAGAGAGAGAGCGGCAACTATGATAGCGCACATGGACAAGGTAGACAGGACGTGTGATTACATATGTACATAGGTGAGTAAAAGTAGTTTAGCTAAGTAGATATGAAAATATGAGAGAAAGGGCAGGCTGTAGTTGAGCAATTTGAATTGGCAGAGAAAAGTGGGATGGAAGTAAGGTGAATATTTGAGTGCACAATTCCCTCTGTTCTTTCTGACTGGACTGCGTTGTGTGTGGTGGAGAGAGTAAGGATATGGTCCCTACAACGACTACATAGATACATTGAGCGGGTGCAGTGAGTGAGTGGTGGAAGGGCATATTATACTCTAATGGCATTATGTGTATAGAGAGAGAGTGAATGAGAACTACATAGCATAGGATGTGGAGTATTTGATAGGTACCTGCTGTACGAGGAGGAGGTAGTCAGTTCCTTTTCCCACTCGCAAGAGAAACTTACGGAAGAGTTCAGTTCAGCTCAAGCAGTTGAATTCAGAGGAGAGGAAGAAGATCCTGGTTGGATGTGATGGAATAAAATAGAATGGAACTGTGTACGTACGAGTAAAACAACTTGGATATTCATTCTTCCAATAATACTGCTATAGATTGCTCTGTAAATGTGTGCTCAGCCTTGAGTACTCTCCTCTACATCATACAAAGTGCACATGGCGAAGAAAGAAAGAGAAAGTCCTCTATTAGTCTTTGCAGGCTGAGCAGAGAGGACAGATATCTCTGTGTTTAGGTACCAGAGTCTTTATTCCCTTTCCCGCTATGTCTCCAATCCTATTCCGATAGACTAGACAACTAAAGTGATTCTACATGTATGTGAGGGAGTCGTATGTAGGGACTAATGTTGCGGGAGAGAGCGAGAGAGAGAGAGAGAGAGCGAGAGAAAGAGAGAGAGAGAGAGCGAGTCCTGGAGAGTGAGGACTCTAATAGCGTAAAAGTTCCAGGACTGTGTGGCACTGGGAGAGAGAAGAAGAGTAGTGAGGTGAGTGCATGTTCCCGACTCTCTCACTCCAGCAGCTTTCGGATTTTTCAAGAGCAGGCTGTCTGGAGTGGGAGAGATTGTTGTTGTGGTGTGCTGTGCGCACTGGAATGGAGGTGGATGGAGGATGCCGGCTAGGAAAGGAGAGGACGCCGACGCCCCGACTCCCAACCCTCTTTCCATCATGATCGATTAGTCTTTCGGCTCCCTCGTCGAAACCCTTTACTTTTACTCTTCTCATGTTCCACACTTGGCAAGAGTGTCACTACCCAGTCAGTGCACTTCCGTTATTTCTCCTCGCCAAAACCCGTGAACTTTGTCTTTTGTCCACTCCTAACTCACATTTTATCAGCAATAACGCTACATTTTCACAAAATCTATTTTTGCCACCAAACTACACACCCTTCACTAATTTCACACCATCAGAATTTCTAAGAAATTCAAAGAAAACCTCCCAGTATTTCTCTATTCATCATATTATTATTTGACAACAAGCGATCTGCATAGTTTTTAACAGCCACCACTCTCATGTTTACACACATACACTCACTCTCCTCATCATTACACACTCTCTACATATTGCAATAGAGTTTTTCAGTGCCAGTTTTCTCTACTCTTAACTATTACAAGGAGCACTCGTTGCAATCTAATTCATTTCAGACTTGACTTGTTTGAAAATGTGCTTCTATTCCACTTCACTTCCACATTTCCATCAAAATTATACACACGGTTCACTAACAGACATAGCCAGTATATTAATAGATACAGCTGTTTTCAACTATAGCTTAATACCTACATCACGTCAACATCTCTCTCATATTCTCTCGCTAGTTACTTTAGCCTCTAATATTATTATCTAGCCTTCCATTTTGCCATTTACCTGAATCCGATCCCATATTTTAAACAGACAGCAAGCCGTCTTCATCCTCTCAAAGTGCACATGTACGAAATACTCGAATCTTTTACTCATTTTTTCTTTCGCCTTTGCATAGCATTTTTACGCGTGAAATTCTTGGCGAAAATAGAGATTCCTTAGATGAGAGTCAGATAAATCATTTGAATTTAACTGGAGTAACAGTGAAAAAGTCAATAGGCAAGGAATAAAAAGGGAAATTATAGCTGTGGAAGAGCCACTGTGTATTACAGGCACCTCGTCTATGCATTTAGTAGCTTCAGAGTTAATAACGTGTATCTTGCCTGCACGTTGAGGACAGAGGTTTTCCTACTAGGCACATTTACATCAAGTTTCCGGATTGTGGGCTTTGTTAGTGAGCAGAGATAGATCGAGGGAGAGATGAGGCTTATTGTAGTAAGTGTTGCGTAAGAAGGGAGATGCTACTCGTAAGACATCAAAGAAAGAAGGTAGACACTCGTCTGCGTAGGTACGTCAGTTTACTATCACCTGCACATCCCTATAAAGCATCCCGAGACAGCAATGGCTATAGTATCCACGATAACTTGCACGTGAACTACAGTCAAGCGTGTACTCAATGTTCTGCGCCCCACTATCAACCCATGTTTATAATATTGTACACATTCAATGAGTTGCCTGTGACATAACAGGGAGAGAGAGAGAGAGAGGATAGATGTTATAGAGTTGCATCTGATCTGCTGCTCAGACATGATAATAGGAAGTATAGGAAGTGCTCGGTACGCGTGCCGAGGAGAATACTGTACCAGGAGGCAGGAGGGGGAAAGTAACTCAGAAGAGTTGGGAATTAGAGGAAGTGAGTAAAGAGGAGTAGAAGTAGTCTAGTCAGGCAGGAGAAGTAGTAAGTAGTATGAGGACGACGGAGTGAAACCCTATACGCGTTGCATCAAGTAACTGGATACCAAAGCCCCTATAGTTACACACCGTGCAAACAGAAAGCATAGGCAGAGTGAGAGAGGAAAGTGCCCGAATTCGTCTCTTTTTCAGATATTCCTCCGTAGTGGGTTTGGATTAGGGAAGGGAAGAGATGTAATAGCAAGTTATAAGTATACGCATATTAGTAGAGTGTAGATGTAGGGTCGTGGTGGTCTGTTAAGGGCAGCATCCATCCGTCGCTCAACTCACACAATCAGACTGTCTGGCTCCTTGCACTCTCTCTCTCTCTCGCTACATAATATTCACCATTTCTATTCTGCCCTGCCGGTGGTGGTTGAATTCATTGGGATGGGAAGGCAAAGCACTCGCAACACTTGTCTCTGTGTAGAGGAAAGTGCGGTGAGATAGACGACAGAGAGAGAGAGTAGGAATTGAGGGAGAGATAGAGAGCGAGGCCCATAGTTGGTGCAGAGGAGACGGAGGAAGGAAAGAACCGAAAAACGGAGTGTAGCAAGAGAAGAAGAAGAGAGCCCGAGAAAGAGAGAAAGTGTGTTTCGAATCACGGGATTTGAGGGTGGGGCGCTGTTGAGGAAAGCCTACGATCGATGAGTGAATGATAAAAGCATCGGCCCTACAGAACAGAACCACCAGCCAACTCTGCATTACATTACATGACACATTACATTTCTACGTAAACTCAACTTCTTTCTTCCCGTTCCTACATTTCACTTCATTTCACTCCGCTCTTACGACTTTCCAGGTGAAGTTTGTCAAGGGAGCACCACTCAGCCCGAGCACACACTGCATGCGCCCTAATAAACTTAACCTGTGCACACTGAATATCACTTTATTTTAACTGCAATACATTCAGACAATAAAACACAACGTGCACCCACCCACAGCACATTTCTCTCAAAGACGCCTACACTTTAAAAAAAACTCGCTCCTCACTGCACACGGAGCACCACTCGCTCCGTTCTCCAATCTCAGATATGTCCTCCGCACTTATTTTCACTACCAAAACTGACTGTGATCCCTGTTCTGCTGCGAGAAACGCCTGATTAACACTTTTCAACTACAATTAGTGCCTTGTTCGCCGATTACCTCTCTCTAGAAACTTCTCACCAATTTGTGACTCGGAATTCTCAGTTAAAACAATACTAATCAATATCTCGGCAGATAAACACGGCTAGGATATTGTCCTGTCACAGCAGTACTGATTTTTTGTTACTGATGTGTTGGGACATATCCCCAGCTATGTTCTATTCTACAAACCTTCTATCCTCCATGATGTTTTCACATCCAACTAACACATCCACAACCATCAAATTTCGCATTGTAATTTTTGTCTTATCATTCTTGCCTTAATAAACTGTACCACAATGAAAAACCATTTTCTTTAAAATGTTAATATAGTGTTATAACTCTCATTGACTGAAAAATAAACTTTGCTTCCATATAAATATATTAGATTGTATAAATATGTACAATCCAATTTGACATTACAGCCAAAAAGCTTTGATTCACTGCGAAATGAGATGCATGGAGATACAAAATTAACTTAATTAGCATCGCATGTTTAATTTAATGTCGAATGAAAAACCTGCAATACTAAATCTTATTTTATAAAGAATATAGGTACGCTTATATAACGCTATTCTTATATTGGCAACCACCAATATTGAAGGAGAACACATTTAAAAAATTCATTAGAACAGTTCTGTGAATTTCATTTCATGAAATAATCAGTTATTTGAATGCAAAAAAGAAAGACTACATACGTGATCAATTGTGCCATAAATGTCTAAAGTAAATTGCAAATAGAAAGACAGAACATTTCGAATTAATACTATAGACAATGTTTTAAGTTTTAGGGAATATTAAACTGAACGGGTAAATCCGCTTGGTATCCATGTCCTGCGTAGATGAATGGGAAACGGAGGCAGAAATTATTTCGATAACTTCCTCTGATTATCATAACGGTACATACCTTAAGAATGTCCGAAAATAGATATAGTATATTGCAAAGCATTTCACTGCGTAGAATCAGGAGAATTTCATTGGACAATTGATCAAATATATGCAAATTTCAGACTCAAATACTATTCATGCATGAAATTCCTTTTTCCTCCCTATCTATATGCGCACTATATACTACAGGAATATACTAAGGTACGAACTTGGGGGAAAACATAAAATATTTAGGCTGGCAACATTTTATAGGAAATTTCTGTAGATATTTATTTAAATTAGAAGTGCGCGTCAAGTTGGTATTGGAACGAACAACGAGATTAAAGACATCTGGATGAAATGCCCACAGTCGAAGTTGTAAAAATGCTTTGTCGTCTAGAGTTTCCTTAGTTGGCTACCTACGGAAAGTCATAGCGAGAAGAGAAGGTATTACACCCCCGGCAAATAAAGGGGCCCAGAGACATTTTCTTTTCATCCATTCCGTTTCTGTTCATAACGAAGGTAATCGACGTCTTTCCCTCGTGCAGTTAGCACAGAAACCACAGTTAAATTCATATCCTTCTGAGCTAGGTGCAATAAAGCAGACTCCAAATCTGAATGAATCGTCTACAGAGAGATGATGTTGTAAAGAAAGTAAAACAATGTACATGTAGCAGAATGAATCTCTAAATACTTTAAAAACACAATTTCCCAGATAGTTATTAGCTAAATATGCGTTTCCATACTTTTTTATACGCACATAAGTAATAAGGCGAATGAAAACTGACGTAGAACTATATTATAATACTAGTATTAAGTCACCGCGTGTAATATTCTATTTGTCTATTTATATTCAGGTAGGATATCATACACGAGTAAAGTTAAATGTAGGATTCGTGGACAAGTAAATTAAATCCTGTGTCATCATTATGGAGCATTGAAATGATAAAATATAAAATAACTGACAATAGTTTCATTTGAAAAACTTACTTGGTATGGAAAACATAGCTGTAGATAGCAGTAAGTACTTACAGCATTAAGACAATTCAAAATAGTCAGTATTTTAATGAGTAGCTAGATACATAAACTCTTTATCCTGTCCTAATCATAGAGACGTGCCACTGTGCCATGTGCCGCTAGGATCCAAGTAGGCATCTCCATTTCATGCTACATTTGCATGAAACTTTGGATTATACACATCTCGTCCTCGTCGTAACTAAATTTTTCTCTTCGGCTTGAAGCATTAAAAAACTTTTAGGTCTCATAATTTACATCCTTTAATTAGGGAACTTTCCCTAGTGAGAATTTATTGTCGAATGTAAAATCTAGTCATCTAAACCCAATTGCTCCCATTTCTAAATTGACAGTTGTTTGAAGCTCAATAATTAGTATAGGAAGACATTTACCTGAACCAATTAAATTTCAGTGGAAGTTCTAATAAATGCAAATGTATCCACAGACGCTAGAATTCTCTTAAGACGAGAAAAAGGATTTCAAGAAAGGCAACTAGCTAGGTAACTATCTACGTTCTTCAGACGAATAAAACAAAACTCAAGTTACAATAATAAATCCCAAAGGGAAATGGATTTTGCGTCTGGCCCACACGTAAGACGTGTCTGGTGCCACAAATGTTGTGACATGGGAAAATTGTCTGCCAATCTCTACCGATTCACCCCCTAATTTGTCAACATGCCAAGAAAATGCACTATCCCGGCATTTTCCCCTTTCGTCAACGGGAAATGTACGGTATACACCATTTTGTCAACGGAGTTTTATTTATAACATCTACAAAAGAATATATATGTATCAGATGAACACAAACTTCTGAGTTATTTGATTGATTTGATAATTTGAGTAAGATGCCTCGGATAGACTAAAAATGCCATACGCAACTCAGTATAAACGACAATCGAAGTAGGAATGCCCGTATGCTACAAAATTGTCAGGCTAGGGGCCATGTGGACTAGCTATCGTGATCATCGATGGCCAATCTGAGCCGGTGTACAAATGGGGCATGCGCACATTTTTCATTACTATGCCAGGCACTAATTCTCCAAAATTCCAGACAATTATCTCCTATTACGTACACGACGGCAGACAGTTTTCCCTATTTCACAAGATTTTTATCATCAGACAAATCTTAGGCTTGTGCCAGACAATTTAATCTGCATCCAATCCGAAACTGGCCTATAAAATTTCTAGAACTCGGAATATAGATGAAAGAAAGGAGGATATAATAGTAAAAACATAATTATATGCAATAGAACTTCCTCCATTGTGAAATCATCATTATTTCTCTAACTTTCTCTGTAAATTGATGTAACGGATTTCTTCCTGGAAATTCAATATTTCTCAATTTACTTGGGCAAACAACTAATAATTTCTGCAAAATATTTCACTATCCATTTCCTACAGGATAAACTTGAAAAGAACCATTTTCTTTAACTTTTCTGTCTTTACGTGAATGCAAAACATAAGTCATAAACGAAGAGTAAATTGATCACCATGCGGTTGCAGGCTCACTACACCGGCTACAAATCAACGCTATATTCTCGATGTTGTTTTGTAATGTTTTTAATAGGATATAAGGTCATATAGTTCTTTCATTTAAGCCCAGATTCAAAGCTTTAACATTTTCAGTTGGGATTAGGTGTAAAAGACAAATCATAAATAAAACTATACATTATATACGCACATCTAGCGTACACATGATATAATATAATACTTTCTAGTCTTTCATTCCTATACTATTTGGAATAAGTAACTGGCATGGAAGAGCAACGAAACCATATGCCTCAAGCGAAGATGGTACTGGCATGGCAGCCGAGTCTAGGAATTAGCGGATGACATACAACACATTGTCCCATCTCCTTGGGAGGCATACAATTTCCTACTATCACAAACAAAATTCCACTCTGAAATTCATGCCTTTTCTATTCCCCAGAAATGAACTTCGCTCTCTAATCATTGGCTAGCACCGGAAGGGGCAGATTTAGTTGAGACAGTAATTAAAAAACATCAAGCAATGAAAAAAATTGCAACGAAAGGAAAATAATAATTATAATCATCAACAGAGACACTTTATTAACAATCCATTGGTTTCCTCATTATTTATCACTATAGGCTATCGAAAAATATCGGCATTATTTTGTATCACTGCCCTATATTATGCAGACATTGATAATTATATAATAAACTTGGTGTGTATATATTAGGATGATTCATCCCATTGCTATTCCTATAAATCAAGGAGCATCAGGTTAAATTTGATATGTTTCCTACAACGCAAGACCTCTTATAACTACATAAGTTACTACAGTATTATCTATAGAGTATAATTTGAGCCATGCTTTTGGACGGAACTGACTTCTGGAAGAGTTTGTATGAGTTATGTAACCTTTTACATTTCATACATCCACATAAGATACAAAGTTGAGGCTGCACAAAAATTAATAACGTTGGATATGTGTGCATCTGTATTTACACGTTTTTTACTTGACGGAGTTGAGCCGAAGATTTTTTTCTAGCTCCACATAAAATAGCGAGGATGCGCTTCTGACAGCTAAGCTCGTGCTATACACAGTCTCGCTCTATGCATGAGAAGGATGCTGATTTTGTGGAAAACAGAGCATTATCTCTATTCTAAAGGTTTAGATGTAAAACTGGAGTGTAATAGTTTTCCAATTGTTTGGGGGGGGGGGGGAAGGCTCATCTCCAACTCGGAAAAGATGCTCAGTCAGCGAGTGCTCTAAGGCAGTAGCATAAAGCTAGTGGGCAGAAGCAAAATGTTCCCCTCCTTCCCATAAACCTTAAATTTCTCCAGTTTCCTGGGTGTCCATAAGAGTTGAGAGGGAAACTGGGAAATACGAAACTGTGGCTATCTGGCCTTGCTGCCTTCTTACATACAAAAGAAGTTATGTACGCTTATGTAATATTAAAATGAGTTTCTCAGTGCAAACGCGACAAGGGCCTGTGCATAAGAATCCGAATGCATTCTGTTTTGGAAGCGCCAATAACATTATAAGTCCATTTAATAGCGCCTCCTATACATCTAGACATAATTCCTTCCACTATTTCATCTAGACAGTATTCTTCGTGCACGACATAAAAATGCGAACATTTTTGTAGTTACATTCATATACAATGTCCGAAAAAAAATTTAATATTCCAGAATTTCCATGGGATCCTAAAAGTCAATGGCCATATCCCATGCCCTCAATATGATAATAATGAGCCATGACCATTTCAACTATCTTCCATTAAAGAAGACACATTTCGTGCCACATTTAGTCTATAAACTTGTTATGAACGACATAACTGGAAATTCTTTATGCTTTCTTTAGCCCATTGAAAAAGACGGAGCCACCTCCAATCCTTTATTTCAAAACGCTAAATGAAATTTTCAAAAGAAACAATGTTTTTGTGAAGATCTGTGATAACAACTAATATCGGAGATTGCATACACTCATTCATAATTAATCCTGGAGTCTTAACAGCTTAACACTACAAGAAATATTAATCACCTAAGTACTCTGATTTAGTAAATGAAATGACAAAGTTCAGCATTTACGTAATGTCTTCCTAGAGAGTGAATTAAATCCTATCTCTTACTATCCTTGAACTCCGTCTATATTTAACAATGCTATAGCAAAATGTTATTAAGGAAACTTGAGATTTATTTTGTTCGTCTATTTATTTCTGTGCTATAAGAGAGTCGAGAGTTGTGAGCTACATTAATTTATTTCGTACGTTATATGAGAGTTTACAGTTTGTTCAAGATCTATTTACATTGGGGACTAACTGATATTGATTAAAATGTATCTTTCTATTGCAGAAACACAGAAACAGGACTGGCCACGAATATGACGCCCGGGTTATATTGTGATTGTGACTGCTCGCAGTCAGACCTAATTTCTCCGTATTTCTGAGAAACGAGTAAAAGCAAGTCGCATCACAGCGATTCCTATTTGTATTGTGAGACATAATTCGATACTCCTTCGTCGTGTAATAAATATATCGAAGATAACCAGACAGACGCTATACAAACAACTCTCTTATTGTTTCACTTAGTACATATATATCTCAACTTGAATTCTAGCAATAATAATAAAACCCATTATATACTCCCTCCACCTAAAATAATACATTTATATTATCGTGGCTCAGAATATCACTATCTACACTACTGCCACTCTCTATAGGGATTTTTGTATCCAATCGCAAGAACTATAATAGAAAATGAACAAAGAAGTGAACTGGAATGAATAAACTTTCATAAACAGACGCAGAACTTTATAAGCCGTTCGTGATATCATCAGAGAAAAGGAAGGAAAGTAAATGTGTAGAGAGCAAAGGAAATATAGACGTATGAGTTCTAAAACTGTCGAAAAGATATTTCAAAAGGAAATATTATTAGGTCCTTTACTCAATTGAGTTCAGAAAAGCTTTCTGCACCGGACGTGGTCAAATGAAAAACGGCGGGCTTCACCATCTTCTCTGCAATTAATTGAGATCAGAAAAAATGAGCCGTTCGTGGAAAAACTTCCCTCAACCTCAAACGCATTCAGGACTATAGCTATACAGAACTTTCACACCAAAAGTAAAAACACAGAAATTAAATTAAAAGGGTATTATTGTTGTTTGAAGCCCGACATAACAATGTTGATCACGTTAGTTAGTACGTTACATGTACGATCCACTGAAAGATTTCATTCCCCTATAAACTAGATTTATTACCTCTCCGTACAAATGAAATAATACGCAATTACAAATATTATTAACAGTCGCCAACAACTAGTTTTCTATAAATATCCTCTATTAATCAAAAACGTATTCACGTATTACATTTCATAGTTAAGGAAAAAACCATGACTATTGGGATACTTGAAAAACACGTGCTTTATTAATTTTAGCTGATCGGATAAGTCAGACTGTGTTCCTTCCTGCATGCAAAATTCTAAATATCAATGTTAACATTCAACATTTGATACAAGCAAACACTAAATGAACGGAATGACTAAATTAGATTTGCGAGTCTGTGTGAGGTAGCCCTTTAAATCCAGTGAAGCAAATAGTTTCGTATACTAAATTCCTCGTTCCAGTCCAAATAATTGACGCAAATATGAAACTGTATAACTGTGTGTGTTTTAGCGGGTAGTAATTCAACTTGGTGTTTAATTAAATCCACGGTAGAAATACTTTATAGTATTTAGGTTTGCAATGTTGACGTAGGACTGTGTCTTGTCACGTGGTCTTATTCCTTTACCGGAAGGAGATTTAATGGGAAAGATAACAGGACGTATCTGAAATATTGTGTGTTCAACAATATTTACAATTAGAGTTCCTTATTGTGCGCTCCACGTACATTGTAATGTCTTTTTTGCAGGGGGCTGAAAAACTGCATCTGTGTCGAATATAAGTAGGTGTGTACTATTTAAGTATTTAGAGTGTCATAAATAGAAGAGAAGATTGTAAGCTATTGTAAATTGTAGTTTATTTGGTGTTCGTGAAAGAAGGAAGAGACTAAGGCTATATACTTGCTTAGTACTTACAAGTAGGAAAGAAAGATGTAGATAGTTTGCAGTGATCCATTTCGAGTAGCATTTACATAGATTGGCAAAACATCTCCATTCTTTCAAAAATGCGTCTTTAATTTGTAACCACGAAAATACAAGTTCAATGACTAAAAAGTCTGTCATCAGAGACCCATGAACCATTTTTTTTTCGAGAGAATAAGTATAAACTTTCAAAAGGAAGCGTGTTTTTTCTGACATTGTCGTCGCTCATGCATATCGAATGAGACAAAAATTATTTCGACGCTCTGACGATATCACGTTTCTAAATATGCATGAGTAAATCTTCATTGGATTGGACTTCTTTGCTTCCCTTGCCTGAGTTGAGAGAGGAGAAGAGCAGAGGATGGCATAGCCAAACTCATGCTTACTCTTCAGAATACATTGTAAATATATTACAGAGCTAGCTATGTGCAATAAGTGTATACGTTGAGCATTTCAACTAAACTAAAACTAAACTCGTGAAGAATATAATATTATTTTATAGAATGTGCATACTTATGTAGTTTACTTTCCTCATCCACATTTACAACATTTATTTCTCTGCCCTATCATCTCTGTACTGTACTTCTTCACAAAGCTCTCTCACACTTGTTTTAGAGGCCATTCACCGGTGCAGTCATACCGTTTAGTCTGAAAAGCTGAATCTTGGACTGCCGACTCTAGCCTCATTTCTGCCAGTTCCTTGTATCACGACGAATTGCTGAGAGTGTGCATACTACGACATAAACATAAAATATACTGCAAGATAACTACATGGCCACGCTATTTCGTCTACTAGTTAATGTATGTTATGTGGTAGCTCTTCAGAACTGCTCTCATTTTAACATTCAACACAAAAAGAGTAAACTTTGTCCAAAGAAGATCTACGTACGTACATTACATAGAAAGATGAGGAGATGAGGACATAATGTGTGTACTCTACTGTGTGTAGTGATAGTACATATACCTGGCCATTATTCTCTCCTTACTTACAACTCACAATAGAGAACACTTGATTGGACCAAATAAAAATGCATCCAAAAAGTCAGCAGCAACAGCAGCGTCTTCTCCACTCTTTGTATACATAGGTACTCGATCCCATCCCATCTTTTCTCAAGATAGACTGTGACTATGACTAAACAAATTACGGACAGATAAAATTCATCTCCTTCCCTACCTTACTCCCTACCTACGAAATAGCATTCTCTTCGCACCATTCGCATTATTTTTCACATTCCTCCCATTCACTTGATATTTAGTTTCAAACAAAGATTACAATTAAATACGTTCAAAACAGGAGCATGGGAATGTCTTTTTTCCGACACGATCAACTATTTCATGGCGAACTCCTTTCTTTCTTCTTCTTTGATCAATCTTTCGATATTAGTGCTCTTCAACAGAATTTCAATTAAATACTTTTTCGAAGTTTGTGGTTGCGACTCTAGTTTATAACCCACTTATTTATTTTTCAACACTAATTACCACCAGAGAATGAAAAGATGAATGAATCTTTCTATGTTCTTACACAAGACAGTTATTGTCTCTTGGAGACTAATCTTCTTCGGTTCACTAATACTTAATTTCTGTTATTTAGTCATTGTGTCTGCGATTACGAGAGAAGGTCTTTGAATTTTTACGACTCCTCGAGCATCTCAACTGATAAAAGATACAATGTACAAGTGTGGATTAGATAATAGAGCTTATCTACACGAAAGAATTCCCTATGAATTTTGGATAAGACTATTAGTACGTGCTCAACTAACGTTTTTCAACTGACATCTAGACATAAATAATGCTGCATAGGGATAGGACACATGGCCAGACATAATCAAGGTTGGCATTTCTCGAAACTTTGAAATGTTCATTCCAGAGACAGGGAAAAATTAGTAGGATCAACTTCATATCATGCATAGTGATACACAAGACACATTTGACTGCGTAGGCAGCTCAACACTTGCTACATGACTCTCTAATTGCAACCTATATTTACCGTCTTTTATTTTTACAGGAAATTCAACCCTGAATAGAGGAAAATGCAGTTGAATGATAGCAGATAGATGTCCAGCCAGCATCTCACTTTGTTTTTGGCACGATGCGACTTGGATCGTAATTGCTTCAGGGAAATGTTTGTTACACGTATATGTAAATCTTTAAATGTACGGTCTGAGATAGAGCGACGAGAGTGCATGCTACCTAGTACTAACTGTCGTTTCATCGTATACCGTCTGCGTCTTACAGCCTGCAAGCTGGAAACAAAACAATTTCATACATCTACCTTACTTTTATGAAAAAGCATTTCATAAGAAACCACTTATGTTATAGCACTTAGCTCACATGTACATGTGCAATAATCCCACACAGGGTCTCCCACAAACAATTTCACCACCAACTCATCTTTTTGTGAATTGGAAACAATTTGCCAATTTTGAATCTTCAACTCCTACAATACTAAATAAATACAATACTAAATTTCGAGACAAATATTGATCTGTGTTTCTTAATTTCAATAGTGTCCTGCAATACAATTGTATCAAAACAGAAATGAAATTTATTTCCAAATATATTAATGCACAGGAATATTACATTTCTGTATCGGGCGTCTAAAATAAATTATTCTCTGTACATTACAGAACTTTCTCAAGGGAATAAATCGGGTAATAATAATATTCTGGTATTTCGTGGAATGATTTCCCAGCTCAACTGCTATGTCATTGTGTAGAAAGCGGGAGTTGGTGTGTCTGTCAGAATATTTTGATTACCCTGTGTGAAAATGAGTGTGGAGGAGAATGTAAAGTGAAATGGAAGAGTCGGTCGGAGAAGAAGGAGCAAATATTCTTCCTTGCCTACTGGAGTTGATCTCCTTAATTTGCCTAGCATTACTCGATTCCTTTCTCAAGGGCTATTGTTAGCTTGGTTTTGCTTCAGTAGTCGAGCTAGATTTGCAGAAAGAGCACGGCTGCATTGGACGCAATAAAACACAGGCCACGAAACCATTGTACAGAATAGTCAGTCAGACAGAATGACAGAATTACGCTAACGTTGTTGGCTTGATGTTGAAGAGCGCACACGGAGCTCCATCAGATACATGCACTACGGAGATTGTACATAATAATATTAGGAGAACGTAGCTTTATTTTTTGTATCAGCTTGTCCCCATCGTCTTAAAACACACAATCAGAGAACTAGGAGCCTAGGAGGCAGGGAACTACCTAGAGTGCTCACAGTATCAACCCTGCTCCGACTGACTGAGGCATGGACAAAGTTAGTCAAGTAATCGTTTTTTGTCTACTCTCTTTCTACCAGGTGAACACTAGATGCATAATGTAATGTATGGCTAAGCTACACATTTCAAGGTTGTCGTTGGCTTTCTGCCTCTCTCTCTCCACTTCCCATCCATCCCATCCTATTTATTCTCTCCACTCATGTACTATATGGATAATAAAAAAAATTTAAATCTGTATTATGTACTGTTGCGAGAGAGAGAGCGAGCGAGCGAGCTGTGTAGATAGATAGAGTGTACTGCTCCGCTTCTCCTTCGCTTCATATTCCTATTATTATTTTCTACAGTTACACACACTGTATGAATGGACGAATGGATCTGCTGTCGTCCTTATTTTAGTATTTCTATATCCAACCATTTACCCATCATAATAATTCACATTCAGAAAAACCTACACCCTCGTCCGTTAAAAATCTCTTGATTGCATCACACTCTTAAGATACTCCTACAATTCAATCCTTTTTTACTTGCTAAAATTTTATAGCCTCTGGGCTATTTCAGACAAAACTTCCGTCAGAATCCATTCTCGAGATTGAAGTTTTACCTTGTGCCCCAACCCAACCAATCACTTAAAGACCACAAATATTTCTAAAGTTCATGTTCAAATATTTGAATGAAAAAATATGACGTTCATATTTATATGCGTGCAAACAAATACTTTAGTAAACTTTTGTAATCGTAATTAATCTTTTGTATACAAATTATATAAGCCTTTTTTAAAGGTTCCATTCATCTTCAACGAAAATGTTTTGCATGTACACCGGGCACTTTTGTTAGTTTATTGCCGTTTGCCACATAAGCTACTAAAGCTACCACACATACCACGTCGGCCATAAAGATGAAGCGACAAAGAGAAAAATGTCTTTTTCATGAAATAAGGTTAGAGTTAGTACTGTGATGACGTCAGGACATATTGATGTATGCGAATAACATCGTACAAAGTAGAAACTATAGCACAGCGATAAAACATGGGACAACTTTGAGGATTTTCTTGAAAGTATTATTTTTTTAACCTCCTTTGATGAAATGACAAGTGGGGGAGGGACTGAAGAGAACTCATTCAATTTATTTCGATACATATAGCTAAGCAATATTATATTATCTAAAATAAATTACTACTTTATAATCGCTAAGATAATGGTTTATTATTGCAACGTAGATACTTGGACGAGAGCAGCATCTTTTGACTTTATGATTGACGTTCAATTTACATAAACAACAATAGTAGGGCACAAAAATTGAACAGGGAAGCATTTTTTATGCACTTAGCGTTGCATCAGTTGCATGTTGGATGTTGGATGTTCCATTGGGACTTTACATTCTCAATGGTTACTAAATATACTTACATATTATAACTCTTAAAATGGGCAAATTTGAGAAATTCCAACTCAGGTTATTATTCTTGTGAAGCGTAGATGCTCTTTGAATATTACAGTACATTTTGTATGTGTGGACACTGACCCTGTTAACTTTTTTTCAGACATTTATTTTCAGCTTGGTCGCCTTTTAACGGCTCGAATAAGAATAATTCTATGATGTAAATCATGATGGAACCGAGCCAGATAATATACGAATTTTGAGTGCTACGCTACCCAATCTGTCTTTGCTTACGCGTTGTGTATTATTACTGCAGGAGATAAACTCTAATCATAACGTAATGATGTTAAATTCTACAATTCGAATTCTGTTAGTGGCTTACATTCTGAATTGCCTTTAATATCGTGGCCACGGGCTAGGCTACCCTAATTTCCATCATTCTATCTAGTCTACCTTGATGGAAATCATCGTGGCAATCAAACAAGCGAACTAAAACTGACCTATCAGCACCGCTACAAACAGACGAATAATTAATAAGCGTAATTGACAAATGAAAGCCAACGGCCACTTACGCGATGTTGTTGTCTGCTAATACTACTCCTACTATTTAAAACAGGATTCGTCCAACTCTAGCATTAATTTTCCCTCGTCAATCCTAATATACAAAACAACAGCACGAGCTGATCCTTTTTCACGAGTTGAACAATTAACCTGTTTTCATCGCCTTCGTTAAATCCTCAGATATCATGATATTGCCTATGACCATGAACAACAATTATTATAAAAGGTTATTGCATGAGGTAGCCAGTAATTGTAAAAGGCAATAGTTCTTGTTTGTTTTGTCAATATTGCTTAAGATGTGGCAATGACAATTTTTACGAGTAACGATGTTTGTCTATTATATTTCTATTCATAGAAATACAAACGTCTATGGCTTGGAAAGACACGCTATTTTAATAGAATAATTTAAGGAATCTATCTATGCGCCTTTCAATATCCAATCTCATCAATAATTAGTTTTCCAAGAGAATTAATTTAGATTCCACGCTACACTATATACTGCTATACGTTTATCATTTCAAGTTTTCAATGAAAAAATATTGCAATTTATGTGACGGTTGTTTGAAAAAGTAAGTAAATTGGAAATCTAGTCGATTGCTTTGTTACAGCATTGCACAGCGTTAACAGGACGCAGTAGAACGGTACTATATATAGGAATATAAGTTTAAAGGGACGCCAACGGAGCTCATAGAATTTCTTTGAAATGCTGTAGACTTAATGCTAATAATAAAGAGCTCTAGATGAGGTAAATATTTTGCATGGATGGAGCTAGGAATGGGAATGAGCGTTTTATTAAAGTTTCATCGTCCTACTTAGACTTTCTCTAAATGCAGCTACCTACTACGCAAAGTTTGCTTTTGAAAACAAAATCAATCGGGTTGCTTTGAGTGGGTTGACAAAGACAATTCATTATTTTGTGCTGTATATCGCGCTCCTTTCTACAGTTATATCAGTCACACTTGTATAGCCCCTCTGACTTCTAGATTAGTTATTAAAGAACTCCGGGTGGAAATAAATTAATATTTTTTGCCTATTACGACAGCAAAGGAGATTTTAATTATTGGAAAAAGAACTTTCCTGTCAAAAATGGAAAATGACATACAAGATCTTAATTTATGCTCTTGAATGCTGAAAGCTTTTTTAGCTATATGCAATATGCAGACGGCTTTAATCATATGCAAGTGTAATAAAGCTTCCCAAATAAATAAAGAATATTATGTAATTAAATAATATGCAATGCGATACGATAGCAGAGGTCAGTGTGTCACGCTAAAAAAAGAAGCTACACACTATTCATGGCAAACAGTAATCAATAAAGATTAAATTGTACATTTGTCGGAATTTTTACAGCAGAAAAAACAATGATACACGGCAAACTAACTACAGAGATTAATGTAATGATTTTTGCCCTTACTTGATTAATAGTGATATGTTGTAGAATTAAAAATCTTGCATACAAGTGGAAGTGATTTTCGTTCAAATCTTAAAATGTCGATGTTATAATGTTCCACTGTTACAAGAGCACGGTAGTATTATCTGGAATTGCAGTGAGTAATTGTAGATTTTAAAAACTGAAAATTGGAAAAATTCGTCTGTTAAAATGCTTAAAATGTTTGTACGAAAGAAAGTTGCACTAAATTTTATTTGAATGTCCTATGAGAGGCACAAGCAAAAGCTATTCCTGTGATCAACGTTATATTATTATATAATCTGTAGTATTTGACATTTAATATGAGATGAAGGTATTTGTAAATATTTTGTCATTAAAGGGATATTATCAGTAGCTTTGAACAATAGATTTGTATTGAAGACAGTTTAGAGTTATTCAGATGAAATTATGTGGAAATACATAATTTTATAAATATGATTATTTTTTGCAAGACCTTCGAAAAAGAAGGCTAACTTTTAAAATGCCGTTTTGTTGAATTTGTCAAACTTTCACCTTCAGCTTCAGTAAAGATTAATTATATAATGGAGTTTTGAATCTTTCAGTGAATATAATAGTTCATGTCATCAGTGAATAAAACTGTCTGAATATAGCAGTAGTAAATAAAAGTCAAAATTGAAAACAGCAGTTGAATCAATAGCTGATTTGCATAAATTTAGTAAAGGATGACGAATGTTGTTATAATTAAAATGTCTTTACGAACCGTAGAATTCTCTGTGAATTAATACTGACAGAATACTTGGGTAAAATATGTGGTACAATTGTTATTTAAAAATCGCTTTTGATAAAACTTTCAACGACAGTAGTTAACTAGGTCCCTTTTTTAAATACAGAAAATTGCATAAAGAGTCAATAAAACACTCAAAGGACCGATGTTAGTCAGAATCATTTTGTTGTACCATGTTTTCAGGTCAAGTGAATGAAATGAAAAAAGAAATGCACGATTTGAATGAGTTGACAAGGATGTTATAATGAGGATAAGACTGTCCCAATCGAAAATCAGAATCAATCGTTATATCGGTAGTCAATAAAACAGTTGTAGTTGTTTTTCTGAATTCACTGTTCACCAAAAAGTCACTTTTCACTAATTTTAGCTGTCAATTCGGTTGAAATTCGTCACTTGAAAAGTGTAATGGGAGTTTGACAAGAGTTTAGCATATAGTTCCGTTCTTTGTAGAATAGTTTCACTTGTTTTCAGATTGCGACAGTTAAAAATACGTTTGAATTGGCGGAACTTTAAACCATGTACGGAGACTGGGATATTGGAAGCAGATTTTAAATCCGTAATTTGTGATATCGATTTGCTCACAGATGTGATATTTAGGGAAGGAGGAAATTTATTGTCTAATGTAATTTAGGAACTCCAAATACACAGACAGATCGGCCTGGCACTGGAAATATACTCAAAGCAGAAACCGAAATCCGATGATAACAAAGTCAAAGAAGAGTGGAGAAAATATTAGTTGTGTGACTGCCGTCCGACTGCTACTAAGAAGTTATTACAGAAATTTGATTTTGCTCTAATTAGAATCTAGGATTTGTTTTAGCGGTGCAATGACAACAAGAGCATAGGGACTCTTTGTATGAAGTGAGTTTCGTCGAATGTTCTTCCTTGCTCTTTCCGTGTTGTTATGCAGTAATGTACATAAGGGTTTTGAAGGGAAACGGAACACACTACTTGTTTGATGATCCCAATGCAACCAGCGAATAGCAACTAACAATAAGTTTTCAAGGGCCCTCACCAAGCCAGGCATTGTACTAGTAGTTGACATGATGGGTGGTTGCCCAATAATCCTCTCCTGCCGCTACGCAACTCATCGTCAGCTCCATCTCTTCCACTATTCCCTGCTTCAAGATCTAACGAATTTTCCGACGGGGCTCTATAGGTGATGGGAAGGAGACACAACGTCTCTGGCCAAACTATAAACATCCTATCTCCAAATCCAACTCCATTCATTCTCTCACTCACCTTCTTCCTATAGTCGTCAATCTTCACTGCATACTCCTAACTCCTATTACCCAATCGTAGTTCCCAAACTTCGACGGAAATTAAATTGAAATCCTACTCATCGAAATTAAATTATAGACAAATCAAGCAAAAATTACAAAAAAAAATATTTCGCTTTAAATATGCGTTTCGACAATATGTCTCTCATATGTACTTACCTTAATTCATTAATTTGTAATTTGCAATCTATATAACCGATAAAATGTTGAAAATTTTATGGGCAACTTTAGATTTTGTAAACATAATTTCTAAGAATCATGATAATTAATTGAAGCATACATTATTAAATAACCGGCCAAGGAATGAATTCTGTTTCCATCATATTTAACTTTTATTTGCCGAAAAATTTTAATAAACTGATACACAATTCTTTTTTCAGTTTCGTACATGTATACTTTAAATGCAAATATAAATTCAGTAGCATTTCAGTATATTGTAACAGGAGTGAATAAATGGGTCACGTATTGTACTACTGTTTTTAAATAGAATCGTCATACTTAAATATTTTTTGACTTACTTAAAACTATAACAACACCTGCAATATACGTCTTATTTATTCATTATAATATTATATTAAACTTAATTTGAGTTTTTGTTGTATCTGCGAAATATATTAATTTTTAAAGCTTTTTCGCTTACAGTTTTACAGAAATAAACGACCATGATAACAATATGGGCGTTTTAATTTTTTCTAGGCTAGAACAGATACAAAAAAATCATATCATAATAATTTACGAATATAGACAAATATTAAGTTAATGACAGTGGAATAAATTGATAAATTTTAAATACAGAGAAATGTACCACTAGAACATTACTTGGTGTTCGCTCGAATGGAAGAGAAAGCAAAAGAGAAAGTATGTTTGATAAAAGGAAGTTAAAATGACAAACAAGGTATTCTTCGTGAAACGAGGGAAATTCAAACTGTTATCAGTTGACAAATGTTAACAAATACACGAACAAACTTCATCTGATTTCACTTCGCAACAAGACAATACAAACAAATTAATATTGACTATGACAATTATTTGACTGTATTGCTTCATTTTATTCTAATAATGGGACGGACCAGCGACGTAGTGTTTCTGAATTTTGAATAGGTGAGGATATTCTTTTTTATTTTGATCTTTCCTTTTATACCATAATATTATTCGCTGAATCATTCTATTGATATCTTATTTTTTTTAAATATGACTATCTACTGAAGTTCGTTAAACCAAGGTCGTTGACTGGGCTTCTCCCTCCTCTTTTCTGCGACTTAATCGTATTTATTGATAGCTATTAGAATTACTTTTTAATAATTTCAGTGGAGAATTATTTATTAATAATTCATGGGGTCATCAACGGTTTATTATTAATGATTAACGACTTTATTAGAAATTATAAGGAACTGGTACAGCAATGTTAAATGTTAGTTTCATTTGGATGATTATCAATAAATTTTTTATTGGTTGGTGATGAGCTGAATGTGGCATTAAAACAGCAATAGTTATTATTATTATTATTACATTTAAGCTAAACTTTTGCTTGGTTTGATTTTGAGTTGAGTTTCCAGAAACTACAGTCAAATCTAGACGACCTATACAGTATTAGTATCGTCCGTGCTAGAAACCAGAAGTTAATTTGTCTTTGCTGGATTAGTGCTGAATTTGTATGTTTTGGCGTTTTGAGGTAAGTATTTTTTTAAAACTTTAATGAGAGTTTTTGTTTATTGTCATGTATAATTTCTATCAAATTTCATACAGTTGAATCTAAATGATTTAGTACTAATTTTATTGAATTGTCCGTCACAGTCAACTGTCAATATTGTATGTATATGTTGAACTCTAAAATTGCCTTTTTAAATGTCTAGTTCTAAACATTTATTTTGCAGAAAATATTTTCCCTCAACTAAAGCTTGTATATAATACATGTAAATTATGGTACGTCAATAGAACGTGCGCTACTTATACACTTACTACACAGGCGATGCCTTTTGTATGTATTAATATTTATTTCCAATAAGGTTACAGGACAGTTTTGCAACTGAATTCAACAACCAGAAATACAGATAGTTAATTTTGACAAAAAACTTACTCTACTTTACAGTACTTATCCTACTTATAATAGTATCACATTGTAATTTCACCATTTGAGTGTATATCATTTAACATAAATACTAATTGAGTTGTTGTCGAGTTTTCCCAAGTTTCTTAATTCTAAACTTCAAGAGGTTGTAGTAAATACGACTTAGACTGTCTTGTTACTCTTTTCTCGTATTTATACTTAGAATGTGTAATATAGACCTAAAACGATTAGACTTAAGTATTTGCTTCCCAAACTTTTGAAGCAGATCTTTACGGAGATTATCTCGTTTTTACAGTTCATATATTGCACATATTTCATTGTATCTCCTATCTGACAATTGATAACCCTCTATAATCGGCAGTGCCCTTTTTGTACACACTTTATTTGCTATACTGAGATTGAGGGACAGAGATGAACCCTATATTCCTCACGCGTACTCTAACAAGGTTCTAATGCAACATTTATAGACAAGTCCACTTTTAGCAAAACCAAATCCTTTTAAATTCAAAGATAAACATTTTTGAGGACGTCTTTTTGACCATTTTTTCAACATGGTTATCATACTTAAGATTTTCTGATATAATATAATAATTATAATATAAGCCTAAAAATTTTACGCTTTACAATCTCTGAATTTCTTGTTTTCCATTCTGACTTCCGGATAATATGCTAATTCAGTTCCTTTGTTTGATGCCATGATTTCGTATCATTCAACTCTTAATGGAAATTGGTGACTGATTCTTCATTTGTTATTTTTATTCAAGATAAAATACACCTCAAAACATAGACCTATCCGTCAACCAAGTGTCAAAATTATCTAACTAACCATTATCGTATTATAAGATTGACTTAAAAGTAAAGACTGTAGTACTAGGTTCTGTAAAGTTACATCATTCAGTGTCCATTGCACAAAAATTATAGATCATAAAAATAGGTTTCATTGAATAGGCAGAGACTGTCACAAAGTATCGTTAATTATTGTTAAATTTTTCCTGCTATAAGTTTTTAAGTTCTATGCAACCAGTCAGGCATATGAAATAAAATAAAATTGCTATTTTAGCGAGCTTTGTTAACTGGGAATCAGCATGTCAAAATATCAACGCCTGACGGCAAGTGTGATTGAGGAGAGTGAGGAAACGGCTGACGCAAGTGATCTTGATTTAACTGGGCGGGATCGTCTCCCGGATTCCGGCATTATGGACGGTAGTAGTGCTCCACCAACAGTACGTGTCGATGACAACTCCTATACAAGACAACAATTAGGAACAGTTTTAATTTTATTCTTCGTCAATACGATTAATTATATGGACAGGTTCACTGTTGCAGGTATGCCATATCTGTCATTATTAATGTATTTATATGTAACCCTGGATCGGAATGCAACCCTATAATTGTTAGAATAATGTTTGCAAATTGTCATTTTCAGCAATATTACCTCAAATTGAACAAAATTTCGGCATTGGTGATAGCGGCGGTGGACTTCTTCAAACGGCGTTCATAATGAGCTATATGTTGTTTGCGCCATTATTTGGATATTTGGGGGATCGATACTCTAGAAAGATGATTATGGGGTCAGGAGTGTTTCTGTGGACTATAACGACTTTTCTTGGGTCATTTGCTGGTGTAAGTATTGATCTTCTCGTTTAATGACATTTTTGCATCACAAATAAATTAGAATTTTTTGTTAACGTAGAAATCATTTGGATGGTTCATACTCCTAAGAGCTCTCGTTGGAATCGGAGAGGCCAGCTACTCAACCATCGCTCCTACTATTATTAGTGATATGTTCGTGAATGATTGCAGGTCTCGTATGCTTGCAGTCTTCTACTTCGCAATTCCTGTAGGAAGGTAAGCTTGAAACTTTGTTTCATAGTTCATAGTTCATTGATATTGATTATTTATTATTTATTAATTTCTATTTTAAATATCTATTTTTTACCAGTGGCTTGGGATATATAATTGGCTCTGAAGCTGCAGCCGTTGCTGGAGGTCAATGGCAATGGGGGCTCCGTATTACTCCAGTTTTAGGACTCGTTGCCGTCGTACTTATAGCTTTCGTAATGATTGACCCTGCTCGTGGGGAATGTGAAAAGTCTACACTTATGCCAACTGCTTGGAGTCAAGATATAAAATATTTGTCAAAAAAGTAATGAGTTAGTTTATAGTTTCAATATTTTAACAAACGTACAGATACAGATATTCACTGTTGTTATTTTATTCTCACAGTCGCAGTTTTATATTTTCGACTATCGGATTTACATGTGTTGCGTTTGTTGTTGGAGCCATTGCATGGTGGGGTCCAACGTTCATAATGAGTGGGGAAAAGGTGATAATCAGGAATGCAAAAACTGAGAGCAAGTAAGAAAAATACTGACTTAAAAACATTATTTCACCTAATTACATCTATTTCACATACGTTTTCTAATAGCGATAATGTATTTTTTTAGTGTTCCTTACAAGTTTGGTATCATCACCATGCTATCTGGATTGATTGGAGTACCTTTAGGCTCTTTTCTCGCTCAAAAATACAGAAAATACGATAGTGGTGCAGATCCTCTTATATGCGCCTATGCGTTGCTTGCAAGTACTCCAATGATATTTTTCGGTGCCTTGGCCGCCAATTACAACACTGCTCTTTGCTTTACACTGATATTCCTCGGAGAGCTACTTGTCAATCTTAACTGGGCAATTGTTGCCGATATGCTTATGGTAAATTCTTTTTTTTTAAATATTTTTTCATTATTTTTCATTTGGTGAGAATTCATCATATTTAAACAATATATTAAAAAAGTAATGTAAAATTTCCCTTCATTTTTAATCAGTAAGCATATGAACCATTCACAATTAACAGACAAATTATACGATATAGTAAATTATTTCCTATGCTTTTTTAGTATATAGTCGTTCCTACAAGAAGATCTACTGCTGCAGCTTTTCAAATCTTATTATCTCATGCTTTGGGAGATGCAGGGAGCCCCTTCCTCATTGGAAAGGTAAGCTGTCACAGTCAGATCATAGCTGTTTGCTGATTCTGTATTACTAAATGCAGTCATTTTTGTATATCAGTTCTCTAATTATTATGTAGACTTGTACTTAACAGATTACACCTTTTTCGTTTTTAGGTGTCTGACATTCTTAAAACAATTCTTGCAAAAACTACCGTTATTATCATACATAGTGCCAACGGGAGCGACGTAACCGATGTGACCCCTCCTGATGCTGAAAAGGATCCAAATGTTGAATTTCACAGTTTACAGTATGCCTTGTTTATAACTTGTTTTGTACAAGTGATTGGAGCGGTGTTTTTCTTTATAACCAGCTTTTATGTCACAAGTGATAAACTTCTAGCGGCCAAAATCACCTCAGGTTTGCAATCTGTTTTTTTTTACATCAAATATCACATTTTTGTAGGATGAATGTAAGAAAGCAGCCCAAGAAAATAATTTGTGTTGTTTGTTACATTTAACAATATAACAGTTGTTTTCAATTTAGGTGATGGCCTGATGAATGAAGGAATGCAACCGGAGCATTTCGTTGCAGATGAATCTATCACAGTAAATTCCAACGATGGAAGTTTCCATAGTCCGATTTAATTACTGAAACTGATTTTTCAAATCTCTCTAACCAACTACAGCCTTTCTATACCGATACCTCTTCTAGCATTCCAGATCCAATTAAATGCATAAAAAATTAATATACAGTGTTTCAATGTTAGTTCAGTTTGGCCACTTATGTTTAAACGATTACTTAAACATTTGATTCAGAGAATTTACTGTAATAAACGACTGAACTCGAATCATTTAATTACCAAAACAATGTTTATATTTAGTCATAGAAAAATTGAATGATTCTACAATACTAATTTCTAATTTTGTGTGAAAGTAAAATATTTGCTGCAGTATATCCATGTTTATTGTTACAAAAATAATGTAAATAATTGAACGCAAAAATCGTACCTTAATGCAATTTTTAATAAAAGTCGACTTACTTAAATTTTACATCTCGCTTTTTTAAATCAGTTGTTGTTGCCCTCATAGATTTTTTAAAAAGGATTTCATGAATCAATTAATGAACTTTTATAAGACTGTTAATAATTACTCTTAAATCTAGAAAATCAAATCACGTTTTTGAATTTAATGTTATTTAGGTATAACAGTTGCTAATTCTTTATTTGTCATATTACTTATGTTACTTATACGTCCTCTTTTCGGTATTGCTGATATATGCTTATATATATATGCTATATGTTTTATCAGTTAAGCTACTGTGTAGTAAATAGTCTTCTTTATTGGAATGCAAAAACGGATGTAAATATTTTTAAATGATTTAAGCTCAATTTGAATGCTACAATCAAAGACATTAATAAGAATGCGAAAGAACGTAATTCTTGAAATGTATTTTATTTAACTTGACACCCATTTACAGGTTATCACAAACCGCGTTATACATGAAAGGCAGCAAAACCAATATACGTAGCCAATACAATTACTTAGAACGGAACTTGTGTGATCATTTAATATAACACGTCGAAAAAAAAAAGATAACTGAATTTTATATTACTAATCTCTGTGACTGTCTACTGTACTTTCACAAAATACAGTGTTTGTTTGGTACATATTGGAATCAGTGCGATAGGAGCTACGAATGTAGTAATTAATTTCAATTTTCTTTTTTCTCTGGTACTACTTTTGATGTCGAAGCCCCTTCTGCACCAGTTTGGCCTCTCAGATACTTATCCAAACTTGCAAATCGCTCCTTTAGCCTTACTTTCTCCTTCAATTTTTGTGGAATTACGAGCAGTAGGGTGATCATATTTCCGAGAAACACAACGAAAAACATTGCACTCAACACGGGAACCTTAAAAAAGAAGTCATATATACATTTTTGTCGAGTTACATAATTGCCTCGGGAAAATATCATTCTTTCTCGGGTGGTTTATTTTTTTATCAGTAAAATTAAATGATCATGGCTAATAATGCATGGGTGCGGAAGGAAAGACATTTTTTTCTTGCATGCAGGAATTTTTGTCTAAATTCTTAGCAAAACATTAATTTCAGGTTATGAATAGCAAGACGACAGAACAATGGCTTATTACATTTTGTATACCTACCAATGTTATCTAAATCCATAGCAATATACGAAAAATCATATTTTTATTTGTATTTATTGGATTTTTTCATACATATACCTCTAATACATTCCTCTGTGAAAATATTGTTCTTTGTGTCAAAAATATAATGTATAGTGGTAAAAAAAGTTTTTAAAATACAGCGCCTGTGAGACAACTAGGTCCAACATCCGAGACGAAATTTTCTTTCACATTTAAATAGATTTAAGAAAATGCCCTGACAGGCAACATCAATCTAATCTACTACTTACCTGCCAGGTGGCCTCAGGGTGAGAACTTAAATTATATAATATGTACGCATTATACAATTGGAAAAGGTATCCAATGAAAAGAAACGGCAGCAAAAAACTCAAACCACGCCACATCCATGAGTGAAACCCTTCGATGGTAATATCCATATTATGTCGTTCTCCCAAAGCCCGCAATCGGTATAAGCAACCCCTCTGATATCGAAACTGCAGAAACTGGACCAAGCCTTTAAAAAATAAACTTTTTTAAATTCTGGCCTTATAAATGAATTAAAAAAAATAATAGCTAGTAAAAAAAATCGTTACTTATGTAGACGTTAAACCACATGAACTGCGTGCGAAAATTATAGTAGACAACATTATTCGGCCAAATAAGTAAGACTCCAGAAAGGGCAGTTGAGATAAAGTGATGAAGACGCCACCATCCTTTGACCCGTGATCCGTTAACTTTCAAGATACTCTCCCTGATTGTCAAGGTACAATAGTACCATACCAAAAGAAACATAAAAAGAAGATCCAAAACTCTGAAATTGAAAGTATAATCTTTTAGTTCAACAAGTTCCTGATTCTTTACATTTAAAATTTAATCAATATTTCTATTTTAACCTTGAGTTTGCAACGATGTTAATGATTGAAATTAACATTCCTATTCCGTTGACGATGAACTTGAACTTTTCATAATCGTCCTTGTACTTGAACCTAATTTTCATATTTTAACCCAAAATCAATTCATTTAGTAGCCCATTTTTATCCCTTACATTTTCTTAGATTTATTCTAAGAACATGTAAAATGTCAGTAAGAATTTAAAACTTACTTATCGTCCTTGTTGAGAATGGACACGTTCACGTTACCCAATATAATACGTAAATATAATCCATTCTTTTTGGGAAGAGCTTCTTCCATATCATAAAGCTGAACTTTTCGTCTTGTTATATTCTTTTCAAGCTCTTCCATTAACTCCTTATTTTCAGTCTTCTTCGATTCCCTGTTAAAAACAACTAAAATTAGCTTTTCCATGATTAATCTCATGCAATAAGCTAAGTTTAGTAGTGAGTTTGATAAATTACTTCTTCATAGATTTCTTGATCACCCCGATTCTATACCGCTGATGACTAAGCTCTTTGACGCACTTCGCTTGTAAAGTTCCCAATTCTTCCAATTTGTCAACATATTCCTTATGCAAAGTCTTCACATAAAACAACCAAATTGTATGCAAATTATGTAGTTACATTTTTCTATTTTTATGTACTACAGACAGAAATAGATCATTGAAATATATTGTTATTTGTGAAAGAATACCACAAGATTCTTGAATTCATTGCTTAATTCGTCGAAATCCTTAACGCATGATGTTACATCCAAATCCATGATGAAATCTACGTTTCTTAACTTAGAAATTACCAGCGAAAGTCAAATTCCAAAGAGACAAAGCACACAACGAGGAAGAGATTCAATAATTAATCTTAACTGCAATAAAAAATTTATATTAAATTTTATTCAAAATCATACAATTCGTTAATTGCTCCATCGCTTAATTAAACAGGACGATATCGTTCAGAAAAGGAATAATAAAAGTGTGCCGCAAACTTTGAACTTACTATTAGCAACTAACTAATTTTTAGTGCCAGTCACCATTCACGATTAAACGCTGCCGACACGTGTTACATCGACAATTAATTCATAGTTATTTCTTTCTAGTCATCAGATCCGAGGCTATTCTCAACAACAAAAACGTGTAATTTTAGGAAGATATTGCAGACATCCGGCTCACTGCCACGGGTACCTACCTATATAAACCAGATCGTGGAAAATAAGGAACAGATGATCCAACAAAAACGCTAAGCTGAAAGGCGTACAGCTAACTGTCAACTGTACACAACAAGCTGATTGCTGCCTATTGCGTAAACTTACTTTTTACACTGAATACCCTGTATGTCCGTGCAAACTTAACTACGATATTAAATCAAATGTTCGACATCACAACTTTTCTCACCGGCTCCATTTTAATTTTAACATCTAATGAATGAGCGATTAATTCGTGCTAGCGGCGGCGACCTGGCAAAGGCGGAGAAGAAAATGTTATCTCTTTCCCCTTCTAAAGTCTTGGTTCCCAGTAAAAAATGAATGTTGCCATCTAATCAAATGACAAGAGATCTGGAAACTATGATACCGAATTAAATATTCAAGGATTGGCGCGTGCAAAGAAGTAGAGTTTAGATTCCTTAGGGATCTACTGCAAAAGATGGAGGAAATCAAACAGCGCGCTCAAAGCGCATAGCCAATCCTATGATCCGTTGCCAGGCTGCGAACTGACATTCAACCATTACCTATCCTTATTTTCCTCTCATCCAACCAAATCCTTCAACTTTAATTCTGCTTGCTGCTCTTCTAGCATTTTCTGATTCCCAACGCAGAAGGCATAGACAGAGTCAGTCGGTGCAGTCGAGACTTTGAGAGCCACAGTTGAATGTGATTCTGAGTTTGAGCGGAGAGCTGAGGATTTCATTCACAAGAACTGCAATATATCTCTCGCACGCTGACGACCGGTCGCCGCTAACTATTTTCTATCCGGTTTTATTTGGTCAAGGAAGTAAATTCAACAGTCAATGTAAGTAATTTAAATCTATTTTGTCATTTTTTATCATATTATACATTAAGGAATTCCGGACATCAAAAGTTTCAGGTAAAATAATGAATTGGATTGATAGGTGAATAAAAATAGAAAAGTTGCGTCATTAATACATGTGACAATATTAATTCTTCTGAATTATTACTTTGCAATACTACTGTTTTGGTTGAAATATGCAGCAAAGGACTACCCCATTAGATATGCCTACATGTTGAAAGTTTCATATATCAAGCTAATCACAACATTGTACATTGACCATTACCCTGTTCTTTTCCGTTATTTACTCTTTCAACTTATGCAGTTTTTATTGAAAATATTCAGTGAACGGTTTATGTCATCTGGCAGATGTAAATTGTCCTTTTCTAATTCATTCTTTTATCATTCATCATTATTTGTGTATTTTGTATTTCTATTGCAGATGATGAATTCCTTGTTTCGCAATGTGATGCGACAGACAACCCGCACATGGTGCAAGTCGGTGATGGCTGTTTCTCCCACAGCTTCTCATAAAGTTCCTATCTTAATGAACCAATCAGGTTTAGGAAATATGGGAATTATGCAGACTATGTCTTTACATGAGTTACACACTAAAGGTATTTATTTCTATTGTACCTGTTTAAAAGATACATTATTGTGGTAAATAATATGTTTTTGAATTTGAAAAATTATTTACTTTTAGGCGATAAGGAATTGCTCAGTTTTCTGGCTGAAGAAATTGCGACAGAGCAGAAGGCCCAAAGAACTGTAAAATTAGCTACAAGTCTGGACGAGTTTAACATTTCCACCGACCAAGCTGATGTCAAGCTAACTAAGAAATTCAATCAAGAAGAGTAAGTCAGAGTTAATCCATTTTAACCATCAGAATAACTATGCTATTTCTATTTTTGGTTGAAACTATAGAAAAGTGGAGTAATTAAAATGAACATGTAATTTATTGACAGGATCACAGTGAGTTTAAATGTCAATCACAGTGTGGACGCAGATTCTTCAGATGATCAAAGCGCCACCCAAAAGAACGAACAAGGAGAGGTAACTGAAATGCGTTCTAGACCTAATTTTGATGTAGACATAAAGAAGGGTACACAAACTTTGACTTTTACCTGTTCCTTCATCCGAGAGGAGGTGGCTAATGATTCTCAAGAAGAATACAGTAAGTGCTTCTCAAAATACTTTTTCATACTCATTATAATTTTGCAATTGATGTATCGGGTTTTTCAGTGAAGATTAATATTTAATTAATGTCTTATAGATGATGTTTTTGTTGTCGACGAGATATCACTTAGCGAAGGGGACTTAGAAGATAAGATTTACGTTGTAGCTGGGGATATTCTTGATGGCGTAAGTTGGTTTATTTATGTATAGGATTTTACAATTACTTGTATGTGCCTGCTAATAACTTTTGGTAACAATTTATGTTTATGATTTTGCAGTACTTGTATGATTTGTTCATGAACATGTTGGAGGAACGTGGAGTAACAAATGAGTTCGTTGAAAAGTTGTCTGACTTCTGCACTGGCTATGAGCATCAACTGTACGTGACGCTGTTGCAAAAGTTGGAAAGTTTTGTTGGATCTAAGTGAGGAGAAGGATTACCTTCTGTATGCACTAAACTAAATATTTTATACCATTACTTATGCGACTATAATTAGTTGGAAAATGTAACAATGCAGAACCATGAAATGAGTTGTCTCTTATGTGTCATTTTATTAGAAATAAAGTATTGACATGAAATACAGTCTGTAAACCATAATATTGTTCAAAGTTTTTATTTGCTCTACATGTAGATTATTAGCGCTATGAATTAACGAATAAAGAAGATAACAAACACAATCAGTCATTCAGTACAGATAATGATCACACAAGCTAATCGTAAATTGATAATTCAATTATAATGAGGGAATGCAAGCATATACTTTATTATGCGATGGTTGAGAAAAGACACAAGTAGGCAGTAGGAGCATACCTAGACAGTAGTATTCCTAGGATTTTTCCCACTTGACGGCGACGCACATCCATCTAACCATCCCATAATGCACTTTTAAATTACTAGTTTAATTTAACTATTATACTGACAGCCATCCTCCACATTTATGTATGCAACCACAGGTTGCTTAGCATTAAATTAATCAATCATACCGCTTATAACACTATATACACGTCTAGTTCTAACTTCAATGCAAGTTTCTAATTTCCCAAGTGTGGAATTTGATGTATTTTAGGACAATATAGTGATTTCATTCAACAAAGCCACATAATACATAAACGTATATATGGATCAGTCGCCGCTTACATACCATACCCTTGATATGGAACCCCACCGGGACCATAGGCATTAGGGTAGGCAGCTGGTGGGTAGCCAGGTTGCATCATTCCTGGTCCAGCAGTCAGCATAAGCTGTGGCTCTGCAAAATTAAAAATATCATCCGAATTCATAAATATTATTATTTAAAGTGTCTTAGTTAGAATTCTTAGAATTAAAATATCTAATTACCCATAATCATAGGTTTTTGATCACTAGTAGGACCTTCTTCCATTCTCTGCAATTCTATTTCCTCCAGTTTGTCAATCTGTAAGACCAAAATTATATTTTCCGTGCATTTGATTTTATGCCTATTGTTGAGAGTGAGCAAAGTCAATTACAGTAATAAAATCAACCAACCTTAGTTCGGTATTCTCTCAGAACTTGTATCATATAGGGCATTGCGAAATCCATAATACCATTTCTCCATGACAATTCCAAAATAACATCTGGATGCAGCAAATCGTAGCAGTGAAAAAGACACGCTGAAAAGCAATCGTGATTTCCGTTTTCTAGGAACCACATTAGTAGTTCTTCTGCTATATCTGGATTTTTGGATTCGGCAGCATATTCCATGGCATCCTAAAAACAATTCAAACAGGTCATTAAGGATTCCTCTCCTTGAATAATGTTAAGTGAATGACGCATTGTATCTTTAATCTAAATATACTAATTAACACACAATTCAGACTATAATAAAATAAATATAATTTACTTTATAAAGGCGGTCTTTTTTGCATAATTCCACGGACTGCTTCCACCGGTTGTTGCCCTTATACAAATAGGCTGCAATACGTCTAAATTCGATCAATTCATGTTTTTCCAGTTTTTGGGCTAGGGCGATATTGTCAAAGTTATCAAACGCATCAATGGAAGTTCTTAGCCCTTGATAATCTTCTTCTTCTATCAGAAGGTTATTCAATGCTTCATTTATAGCTTTGTTATTTAGGCTTTGAACAGCTCTCAAGTAAGGTTTGACAAGCTGTAAATGGTTGACCTAAAAAAAGACAATGAGCATTTCAATTAGAGATGACTCCTTTTTATAAACAACTTTTATATTATCAAATGAACAGAATTGAGTGGTTACTTTGGCAAAGAAGTTGACAGATCGAGTATGGTCCATACGGGGAGCCAGAACAAGAAGTAGATCATTGAGAAGCATCGGCTTGTAATCCAAATAAAATTGGATGGCTTTGTAATATAGCTCAATGTTAGCAACTTTGGTTATTATATCTTTAAAGTGAGACTCTCTCCATGCTTCCGTTGGATGTGACATCATTGCCGTTACCGCGTTGTCATACTCTTCATATTTGTCGTACAAAAACACGAGCTCAGCCCACAAGTGAGCCTGTTCAGCAGCCCTTAATACCTACAGAATAATTGTCATGTGTTACTGAGCTCCTTTGAACAGGTCAACTGCCTACATCTGAATGTAATCAACCAACCTTGGGAATGTTCACACGGGACCAAAACAGTTCCAAATGTTCCTTCATTTTCTCTGGCTTGTACTTTGAGTAGAGAATAGCAAGTTCGGTGAACATGCCCATATGAGCCCTCTCAAGACCCAATGCTGCTTCCAGCAGGTTAATCAATTCATCAAAATAGCCACGGTCTTGGTAGTGGTTGATCAAATCTTCCAATTCGTCAGCATGAACCACAATGTGAAGACCGCACATTTGGGCCAGACGAAATTCTCCTGATTCCACACAGGCAAAGCAAACCTCTTTCCAAGTTCGCGTGCTACAAACACAAATTAGAGCATAATCCCTCTAATCATCTACAAACTTGATTCAAAACAATTGTTTACATACAAGTTGACAACTCCTTTACCTGTTAGCTTTTCGAGCACTGTCCACAGCTCCCTGATACTCCTTCAAATGAACTAATGTGATGGCCAATCGTGCAAAATTGGAAATGTTGTTGTACAGTAACTTTGCAGCATCGTACATTCCGGAATCAAAACAACGATCTCCAATCTACATCAATAAATATTCAATTAACATTTTTTTCCATAAATAAAATCATCACATTAATAAATAGAATTCATTTTTGATGCACTGACTTTTTGAATGTCCGCGTGATTTGGACCGGAGACAAATTCCTCCAAATCTGACAGCCGTGATGTTTTTGCATAAGCGTAGATGAGTTCTGTCTCAATGTACGACTCTCTAGCCTTCTTCCGTGCCATTTGCAAGTACCTGACCAAGTCTTCCCAACTCCCTGTAATAGCGTATGTAATGTTTTATAAATGCCAATTCCCAAGAGAGTCGAATGTTCGTGCATGATAATAATAATACTCTCTAAAATCAGAGAATGGCTCACCGGTTTTATGGGCAGTTTCCACAACGTCAACATAGGCCGACGGGTCATCAGCTTTAATGTACGAATCGATAGCTTCTTTGACAAGTCCCTTCTGCAGTTGCGCTTTGGCCAACTGACTCCACACTGCGGGCTCGTTGCATCTTTCAGCAAATTCATAGGCTCGGTCCAAATTGTTAACATGATCAATGAGAACTTGAATTGCAGATGTGTTCACGTCAAACTTTTTGAAAATTGCAAAGGCTTCCTCGAATAACTGATTGTTGATAGCAATGTTGGCAATATCCGGCGCGTCGTAATTATCCAGGCGATTGATGTACTCCATGACCC